>BQNB010004802.1:77500-99507 GCA_026074375.1 Tanacetum coccineum
CATCTTCATTGTTGACTCTGGATGCACCAAGCATATGACGGGAATCCTCAAGCTGTTGAGTAATTTCAAAGAAAAATATCTAGGTACCGTTCATTTTGAAAATGATCAATTTGCTCTAATTATTAGTTATTGGGATTTGGTTCAAGGAAATATTAGGATCAAGAGGGTTTATTCTGGAAATTGACTTGTTTTGTAAGAGATCTTCAAGGAAATGATTTACTAACCGATAATCGTGGATCTGATCTCTATACAATATCTTTTCAAGAAACAACATCACCAAATCCAATTTGTTTTGTGGCTAAGGCTTCACAAACTCAAGCATGGTTATGGCATCAAAGATTTTCTCATCTTAACTTCGACACCATTAACTTGCTTTCAAAGAAAGAAATTGTCATTGATTTACCAAAGTTTAAATATGTCAAGGATCAACTATGTTCTTCATGTGAACTGGGTAAAGCAAAGAGAAGCACATTCAAGACAAAGACTATTCCAAGTTTGAAAAGACAGTTAAATTTGCTTCATATAGACTTATGTGGTCCAACGCGGATTGAAAGCATTAACAAGAAGAAATACATTCGGGTAATTGTAGATGACTACTCCCGATACACTTGGACTCACTTTTTAAGAACCAAGGATGAGTCACCAGAAGTAATTAAAGATTTCTCGAGATGATTCAACGCAATCATACAGACAGAGGCACAAAGTACTTAAACAAGACACTCCATACTTATTTTAAATAAGAAGGCATTGAACATCAAACTTCCACTCCTCGAACACCTGAACAGAACGGCGTTGTCGAAAGACGAAACCGTACTCTCGTTGAGGTTGCTCGAGCGATGCTTTCAACTTCTAAACTTCCTTTATTCATTTGGGCTAAAGCTATAGCAACCGCATGTTACACTCAGAACAGATCTCTCATCATCCTCGGACACGAAAAGACACCATATCACATCATCAATGGCAGAAAACCTTCTCTTAAACACCTTCACATCTTTGGTTTCACTTGTTACATAACCAGAAATGGTGAAAACCTTGAAAAGATGAAAGAAAAAGGGGATTCGTGCATTTTGGTGGGATATTCTACTCAGTCAAAGGGATATAGAGTCTACAACACAAGAACCAGATTGATAGTTGAATCCATTCATATCAAATTTAGTGAAATCAAGGAATTGTCAAAGGCGTCAAATTATGACAACTCTGGCCCCGTACCCCAACTACAAAAGACTTCTGATCATAACCGTTCAGAACTCGGAACTCATGGCCACAGCAATGAACCATCAAGTTCAATGCTAGTTCCAAATATTTCTCCTCTAGCAGACACAATTTCTCTATCATTACAAGATTTGGAATTTCTATTCAGTCCTTTGTTTGAAGAATACTTCACTGTAGGAAATCAAAGTGTGTCAAAGTCTTTCGCTCTATCAGATAATTCTAAACAACAAGACACGCAACCTACAGCAAATATTCTACCTACTATAGAACCGGTCACTCTAACAACAAATGTCAATGCTGAGGAAAACAACAATTATCAAGCAGCAGACGCACAAATTAACGAAAATGAATTTTACAACATCTTCAGTACACCGGTACGTGAAGAAGCAGAATCTTTTACTCGCAATGTTGATAATTCTAACATGCATACATTCTACAAACATCATCAATCTGAACACCGATGGACTAAAGATCGCCCGCTAGAACAAGTTCGTGGAAATCCATCCAAGCCAGTGCAAACTAGACGACAACTTGCAACTGATCCAAAAATGTGTATGTTCGCGCTCATCATGAGTACTGCTGAACCAAAAAACATTAAGGAAGCAATGGCTGATTCCGCATGGATCAAGGCAGTATGAGCTTCATCAATTCGACAGACTACAAGTCTGGGAACTCATCGACAAACCATTTGGCAAAACAGTCATGAAGCTAAAGTGGTTATGGAAGAACAAAAAGGATAAAGATCAAACTGTAATTTGCAATAAAGCATGACTTGTAGCTAAGGGTTATGAACAAGAAAAGGGTATTGATTTTGAGGAATCTTTTGCTCTAATCCCTCGCTTGGAAGCTGTTTGGCTCTTCGTTGGGGTACATAAATCTTTTCTAATCTACCAAATAGATGTTAAAACGGCATTTCTTAATGGTCCACTGAATGAGGAGGTTTATGTTGCTCAACCAGATGGGTTCATTGATCCTCATCATCCAGAAAAAGTTTACCGTCTAAAGAAAGCTCTATATGGATTGAAGCAAGCTCCAAGAGCCTGGTATGATGAACTCTTAAATTTCTTGATGTCTAAAGGTTTTACTAAAGTTACTATATACCCTACTCTGTTTACAATAAGATACTGGGAGGACATTCTACTTGTGCAAATTTACGTAGATGACATAATTTTTGAGTCTACAAACCCTAAATACTCTAAAAAAGTTTGAAAAACTAATGCATAATAAATTTGAGATGTCCTTAATGGGGGAAATGAAATTCTTTTTAGGCCTTCAGATCCACCAATCCACAAGAGATATATTTATCAACCAGGGAAAGTACGCTTTAGAAATACTCAAAAAGCATGGTATAGATAAATGTGATAGCATTGGTACACTAATGACTACTAAACCTAAACTGGATGCAGATTTGAGTGGATCACCCATTGAAAAAACAAAATATTGTAGTATGATCGGGTCACTCATGTATTTGACATCTAGTAGACCAGACATAGTGCAAGCAGTCTGTTACTGTGTACGTTATCAAGAAAGACCAACAGAAAAGCACCTCAAAGAGGTTAAAAGGATCTTTAGATACTTAAAGGGTACTATAAATATAGGACTCTGGTATCCAAAGGATTCTGGATTTGAACTAACCGCATTTTCAAATGCTAATCATGTCAGATGCATTGATACTCGCAAAAGCACTTCTAGAGGAATATAGTTCCTAGGTGATAAGTTAGTCATCTGGATGTCAAAGAAGCATGACTGCACTGCAATGTCATCAGCAGAAGCAAAGTACGTGACGTTATCTGCAAGTTGTGCTCAAGTATTATGGATGAGGACACAGCTTAAGGATTATGACTTTGATTACAACAAAAATAATATTGTAGTGCGACTCTATGTCAGCCATAGCAATCTTATGCAACCCCGTGCAGCACTCTCGTACCAAGCACATCAAAGTCCGTTACCATTTCATAAAGGAACAGGTTGAACATGGTATAATAGAATTGTATTTTGTTAGAACTGAATACCAATTAGCTGATATGTTTACGTAAGCCATTCCACAAGATCAGTTTGAGTATCTTGTCAGATAGATTGGTATGAGATGTTTGACTCCAGCAAAATTGGAGGTTCTGGCAAATGAATCTGCTTGATATTTCATCAAACATCGAAATGTAAATATTTTTGAAGAAAAGAAAAATACAAAAATATAAAACCTATAAATCTATGGAGTTTCAATAACCCCTTAGATCGTTGTAAGCTTAGTTTGTTTAGAACTTTAATCTAGGATAAACAATAACAATGATAACAATTATGCAGCGGAATATTATAAAGACAATTGTTATTGAACAAGGTTTTATTACCATACGTTTCCACCAAGCCCCAATTCTAGATGAAAAAATTATAGAACGGTTACAATCTAACAGGGATCATAAGATCCTTGGGGCTACTCTAACTATCACTCTAGGCGTTTAAAAAGAACCATACGCCTATACACACACACACACACACCTTTAGTCGACTACATTTTTTGTGCACACAAAACTATGTGTCTATGATCTCTTTATATAGGGAGAGATCAAGACTTACAAAGGAAGATAAACATTAGACAAGTAAATCTTTTAAACATTAAGGAATATCTTCTGTTATCTTTATCTTCTTAAGGAGATCTTCCAGAATCTACATAATTCTCCACCAGCTTGTAAAATTCTTTAATAACAATTTTAGTCCTTTTGTTTCATTCTTTTATTTATTTTGTCTCATCAAATCTAGAATCCTAACAATCTTCCCTTATTTTATGATGACAAAACAAATAAAGTCGTGTACGAACTTCATCATAAAGCCAAAGCTTCCCCTGAAGTTAAGATGTAATCATCTCCTTGAATGAAACCAAACTTCCCCTTAAGTGGATTTCCTTTGTACCATGCCACACCAAGGATCTATAAGTTGCAACCTGTTCATAATTGGTGATTCTTCCCCTTTTTGTCATAATCCAATAGGGGACATATGAATATAAGCAACTTTGATCTTGACCACTACAAACCAATATCACACTTCTACTACACTACTAATCCAGCCTTCCAATGTCTCAAATTACCCTCCATGACGCATAATAAGATAAATGAACTTAAGACAGTAGAAACTTAAACTAATAGTAATCCAGCCTTCTTAAGCTTCTTGATATGTACCTTCAAGTGTTTAATTTCCTTGGCTTAATATGTAACCTGTGTACACAAAGAGATACAAAGATCAAACACACTTTGGAGTGTCATGTCACCCTCATTCCCTGAAAGGGACTTATCACTGGATGACTGACCTCCATGATTCCCACCAGAACTCTCTGGAATAGAATCAGGAATATGAGTAAAAGGTGAAGGTCTATGGGATGGGTCAGTCTGAGGCTCACATGGCTTCACTTGGGTGAGGAGGAGAGGGTGTAGGTTGTGGTTCAGATGGCCTTTCTGATGTGGCACCCTCATCCTCAGTTGGTTGTGCCAACATAGAAGCAAATAAAGGTGTGACTTTCCCTAAAAATGTTTACCCTTTTTAACCATAAAGGAGAAAACTTTACTTGTCAACGCATTACAAGTTATTGGTTCTAAGGTACAGGTACATTCATTTCAGCGATTAAAAAAAAAAATTATCTAAAGAAGATTGAAATGAACGCGGATTACATAACCAAACTTTTTCTTTGCATCTAGTGTTCTAAGCATTTACCATCAAAAAATTAATTTAGAAATACCGGGTAGCCAAGAATGACCAAATGTTGTTTGACAGACCCAAGTTAATACTGACAAGGAAAAAAATAGTACCGTTAGCTGGTATGTGCTTAATTACACATACCTTTTACCTTTAAAAACGAGCTAAAATAACCAAAAACGGACTTAAAATGCCAAATATACGCTTGTTTTGCTAATTGTATTGTGCAGGAACGGATATCTAAGAAAAAGACGAAAAACAAAGCCAAAACGACAAAACCGGACTCGGAATGGAAAAGACTGTGAAAGACAAAGCCAAATCGAAGCCGAAAAGTCAATCAAGTCAAAAAGTCAACAGAAAAGTCAACTGGTCAAAGCCAAAGTCAACCCCGAAGTCAAAAAGTCAAGAAATATAAGTTTAAGGGTTGAAATTGCCAAAACCCTAAACTTATATTTATAAGAGGAAAAGAGAAAATGAAAGGCAAGGGTGCAAACTGCCATTTGAGCAAAGTTACACCACAAGGGCCAAAACTGTCAAGCCCTATAACTATTAACCACCAAGGACGGTTTATGCAAAGAGTTAAATAACTCTTGGGGACTTGTTTTGCCAAGTCCCCAAAGTTATTTAACTTCAAGGACCATGAATGCAAAATACCATATATCCCTCAAGGACCAACCTTGCCAAATGGGTAAACTTGTACCCTGTCACCCCAACACCTTTTCCCGCCATTTTTGAAACCGAAAACCCAGACCAAGTCAGGGTTCTCCACACTGATTTTAACCTGTATACCCTAGGCACCTATGGACAAAAACTCACCCCTCCTCCTCCACTAAACCCCCTAGTCCTATTTGGCAATCCCACTCTTTTCAAGGTAAATCCAACGACGGGTATTAGTTCAAAAGAAGCACAAGATGACTATCAATGGCCAAGATTGTCTTCTGTCTTGCTCTCACACAACAAACACAAAGGTTTGAAGACTCAGTTATAAAAGAAGAAGAAAACGGAGTAGTCACCAGTTCTTAATTTTTTTTAGCTTGTAATTTTCTTTATTTTTAAGCATTTTCTCTTAAGTTTGCGAATTCAGCTTTAATCAATTGTACCTTTGTTATTTTAGCTTGTACTTAATCATTTTAAGCAATATAATTCAGTTTTTAAGTGTCAAGTGTTTTTCATTTCAAAATTTAAGCGGATTTACTTCAATAAGCTTTAATAAGCTCATTTGAGCTTATACTTGTTCATAAGCTCAAATTCAGGTTAAAACTTGTTGAAAGTCATTTACTTACTAGTTTTGTTCAATTTAAATCAAAACATGATAACTTGAGCTCACTAGATTCATCTTGGAGGCAACAAGGAGGTAATAAGCTTTTAAGAGCTTATTGAGCTTTAAGCTCAGGTTTTAGAGGCAAGGTGCCACTTAGGTATAAGCTTTTAAGCCACTCACTCAACAAGAGTGGCTTGTGACTGAGACTACAAAAAATCAAGGTTTCATTTCTCAATTTTCATTTAGCTTAATTTTTAGCTTAAAACATTAGCTTATTTACTTTTAATTCCTGTTCAATTCCTTGCAAACATATTTTTTTTAGGCTTGTTATTTAGCTGTTTTAAGCTTTCATTAAATAAATTTTATCTAATCTCAGTTTATCTCTTAAAACTGTCATTGTTAGTGTAAAGGGCTAGGAGAGAAACTAGCTTATTTTTACACTTAAGCTGTAGGTTTGAGTTTTAAAGTAGCTTAATTAGGTGAAAACTAGTGTGAGTAGATAAAAGGTTCTAGCTGTTTTAGTTTTTAAAATAGTTTTTAAAGTACAATAAGATTGGGGCAGTTAGACTTAAGGGGTGTTTGGGATAACTTGAAAAACGGGTCAAAATAGTTTTAAGTTTGGGTTATGGTCATTTAGTCAGTTTAAGCACAAGCTTTAAGCTAGTTTAAAGCTGTTTTTAAGAGATTTTTAGTTGGAAAATTGTTTTTCAAAAGTTTATAAAACCTCTTTGAAACTGTGAGATTTTAAAAAAAACACCACAAGTGCTTATTTAGTTAAGCACTTGTGATTTTGAGTTAAGGGTTCAAAAAGTGTGTATTTTGTGTGTTTAAAAACAAGCTGGCCCAGACTTTGGTCTTTTGACTTTTATGTCAAATATTCTACCATGTGTTTGCTTATTTCAGTTTTAAAAGATCCATAAGCCTTTTTCACCTACAAAATCAGCAGTTTTAAATGAGTTTTAAAAGCTAAAAATTGGTGCACAGGCCCATTTGCTAGAGTAATCCATCTGTTTGAGCTTAATTTTTTGTTTAGAGCTTATTTGACAGCTTTTTAAAGATGTCCAAATAAAGCCCTTGGAGATTAGCCTTATAGTCCCTGGTGCAATGGGAGACTTTAAGCCTCGCTTTCTTAAGCTTTTATGAGTATTAAGCCAAAGTCCTTGGCTAAATTCAAGAGCTTATATAACCACTTGTATAAAGCCCTTAAGTTTCAGCCTAAAAAGCTTGTTTGTTGGCTTATTTTTAAGCCCAAACTTGCCTTTTGACTGTTTGTGCATGACTTAGGTGTAGGATTGCTTATTTCTCTTTTCTGTCTTATTGAGCTTATTTAATAAGCTCAATTGACTCCTAGCAGCTTAATTTAGTAGAGTAGTTAGTTTTGAGTGCTTATCTTCCATTTTCTTAGCTTATTGGAGTTAGTAGGTGTAAGCTTTTTAGCCTTAAGCTTGTTGTTAGATTCTGTCATTAAGCCCTTTTGTCCCAGCTTATTAGTCTTAGCTTTTTAGCTTTCTAGAGCTTATTTAGGGTAGTGTAGACCCCTTTTGCTTATTTTGTCCAAACCAAGCTTATTTGTCCACCACAAACCAAATGACTTAGTCTCTTTTTGCTTCTAAGCCCTTATAAGCTAACTGTCGAGTTTAAGCTTATTTTTAAGCTTATTGAGTGCTTTTTAGAAAAAGTTGTAGAAGACAAAGTTGTTAAGCCCCACGAGCTTAACAACTTTGCTTCTTTGAGTTTTCGAAAAAAAAGGGGAAAGACAAGAGGTCCGGGTGAGCAAGACTCGAACCCGTGACCTCTCGATACAGTCCCCTTTATAACACACTCCTTACCACTGCGCCCTTGGGTCTTTTTCGTTAAAGACTCAAGGGCTCTAATACTTATAGTGGTTTTTGGCTTATAAGCTAATAAGCTGTGATAGCTTATTTCGGGGCTTATTTCTTAAGCTGACTTTTGTTTCTTATTTTTCTTAGGATTTTACAAGTGTCTAGTATTTTGTGTAAAAATTTCAGAATTTTTCGTAGTCATTTGCTATTTTTTATAATTTAATTTAGTTAAAACTTTTAAAAATTCATAAAAAATACAAAAATTATCAAAAAAATATTTTGCTTTTTTAGAAAATTTTCTTTTGTCATATAGTTTGTAGGAAAAATTTAAAACTTTTCGTAGGGTCATTTTTACAACTTTTTACTTTTTAAAGAACGGTCCGGGTGCGGGATTTTGTCTTGACTCGTTTTTGGGTCAAACGAACTCCGTTTTCGGTCTAGTCTTTTTCATTCTTCGTTATTTGTCCCGTAGAGTAGTTTAGAAGTGAAAATTTCTTCGTAGGGTTATTTTTGAAGATTTTAGGTTTTTCCCCCTTTGTTCGGGATTCGTGCTCCCGTTTTTCAGCTTAATTTAGTAATTTTTAGGATTTTCTTAAACGTTTTTATTCGTTATTGTTTAATTTGACTTTTCCACTCTCTCAAATCAATTCCTTCATTCAAACTTAAATCTTCGACTGTATCGATTTTCCATTCCAGCCTCGTTGGGGATTTACGACCCGGGAACATTCTATACTACTTCTCGGTTTCATTGATTGTTGTTTTTAGATTATATATATATATTTTATATTTTATTATATATTATATATATAGTGTAAAAATCTTCAATCAATTTTTGGCGCCGTTGCCGGGGAGGCTGTGATACCGACTATCGTTACGTTTGACAATTGTGTTTGAATCTGGTGGAATTTTTCTTTTATTAAAAGAAACATATAAATACAAAAATATTTTTCATTTCTTTTTATTAGTATATTATCAGATAAAAAACCAAAAAAAAACCAAAAATAGAAAAAATAAAAAAAATTTGTCCATAAAAAGAATAAAATTCAAAATTGGTAAAACTCCAAAAAATAATATTCTCTACTGAGGTATTTTTCATAATATTTTCGGTGGAACTTGTGGTTCCCAACGAACAAAAGATTTAAAAAACTTGCATTTGTGTCTCTTACGACGTACGGCCACCTTGAAAAGTTGAACAAACTATAACAGTGGGGATAGGAGGGTTGTTCCTAGGAATATAACGACCGTAAAGGAGAAATAAGCTTCGCGCTATTCCTACTCCTCCGCTCACCTGTGAGTTTATCTTTTTAAGAGCTACCGTGAAGTAAGTAGATTATTTGGTTTAAGTTGTCTTATCTCATTGTCCGTTAAAATCAATTGTGAATAAATCATTGAAAAAACCAAAAAAAAAATTAGAGTAAATTTTCTTTTTATATTTCTATTTTGTGCATGCGCACTCGTTCTCAAGCCCGTAGACGTCGACAACCACAAGTTCGACAAACTTCTGTTGAATCATCCAATCTTGAGAAACCTGATAATCCTCCCATAGTTACGATGGACGATAATCGAACTATGGCGCAATTGCTCGAAGCACCCACCGAGGGTTACGAGGATGCGATCGTTGTTCCTGAAATTACCGCGAACAACTTTGAGATCAAGCATGGTCTTCTTAATCTTGTTCAAAACAAGCAATTTTTTGGACACGATAAAGAAGACCCACATGCCCACATCCGATATTTCAACAAGATCACTTCTACGATGAAGTTCCCGAACGTCCCGAGTACGTCGGTTAAGCTTATGCTTTTCCCATTTTCCCTCGAGGGAGCAGCCCGGATTTGGCTTGAAAAAGAGCCCCCTCGATCGATTCTTACATGGGATGATCTTGTGTCGAAATTCATTAACAAATTCTTCCCTCCCTCTAAAACGACAAATCTCAGAAATGAAATCACGAGATTTCAGCAAAAATTTGATGAGACGTTTTACGAGGCATGGGACCGATTCAATGATCTTCTTAGGGGATGCCCGCATCATGGGTTTTCAGAATTGCATCAACTCGATACATTCTATAATGCCCTAAATTCAAATGATCAAGATTCATTGAACTCCGCTGCGGGTGGTAACTTTTGGATAATGAATGCCTCGAGAATGCCTAAAAATCATCGAGAGCAAATCCAAAGTTCGTCAATCACGAAGCAAAGCCATTGTTTCAAAAGTGAGTACGAGCTCTTCTACCCCCGCAGTTTCATCCGATGTTGCTGAGTTAAAAGATATGGTTAGAGCATTGATTCTCGATTAAAAAAAAAACCAAACCTCCAGCTCCGTTCCGTAATAAGCGGTTTGAGAAAGTTGTGTAACTTGCGGGGTGTGGACATTCTTACCAACATTGTCCAGCCACCAATGGACATATCGTGGTCAATATCCAAGAATACGGTCACAATGCCGACGCAGTTAACTTACAACCAGGGATATGCCAGTTACCCGGACCTCAGATGGTTGCTAACCAAATTCGACCTCCCGGTTTTCCTCCTATGCAAAACCATCAAAACAACCAAAATCGGGGGATCAATTTCAACCAAAATCGGGGAAACAATTTGAACCAAAATTGAGGTAGTAATTTCAATCAAGGACAAGTTTACCAACCTCCGATTAATCAATCCCGACTTTTCTAGGCTCCACCATACACAAGCTCCTGCTACATCAAATCACCCAGGTGTGTCTAAGTCGATTTGATCACTCGTCAAGTCTAAAGACGCAGTCATGCAAAATATGCTCAAAATCAAAATGGCAAAACATACGGACATGAACACCAAATTGTGAATTAGTAATACTGCTTTACTTCGGGTTTCGGGTTCTCATTCCAAGCAACACCATGCTAACCGAAAGGTGTGTGAAAGCAATCACCACCGAAGCTGGTGTTTCCTATAACGGACCTCAAACTTCTTATCATCAGAGACTGGGAAATTGAACCGAGGTGACAAAGGAACGGTGCAATCAAGCACCCGAAAACATCCAACCTCGGTGGTCCAAAATCATGAACCGTTGTTGTTACAAAGACTTAAACCAACCTTTCTTATCCTTCAAGGGCCAACCTAGAGAAGTTCCGTGAAAAAAGACAATCTTTTAGCTTTAACAATTTATAGAGATTTCGGAGAATCTTCCATTTCGAGATACAATTTCACGGTTGTCCCCCACCCCCCTCAAACATATGCCCAAAATTTTGCACCAATGTTTAGAAATGCTCTCTCAATGACAAGGATAAGTTTATTTGATTTGACAAAGACACGGTTAACGAGAATGGCTCGGCGGGGATTATACTAAAAAAGTTTCCCGAGAAAACTTGGGTGGACCTCGGTAGATTCTGTTACCGTGTGATTTTCGGAGATGAATGATTGCTTAGCCCTTAGCCGATCTCGGTGATAGCATTACCTAATGACTCTCTCTTTTGGTAAGAAATAAGTCATCACAGTTTATACCAAAACTCGAATGTTACTTGAACTTGACGACCGAAAGACTTTACTCCAACCGGCATCGCCGAGGATGTTTCGTGAAAGTTAGAACGTTCTTTATTTCCTGCCGATTTTGTGGTCGTTGATTACGTTGCCGATCCTCGGGCTCCCTTAATCTTAGGAAGACCTTTCTTGAGGACGGCACGTGCCTTAATAGATGTTCACGGTGAACAAATGACCCTTAGACATGATGATCAATCCGTGACCTTCAAAGTTGGTGACACTAAAACTCTCTCCTACAATATCATTGAAACGGTTAACCGAGTCGATGTTATTGACATTGCTTGTGAGGAATATGTTCAAGAAGTACTTGAAACTTCTGAAAGTGGCAATCCCACTTCTACTTCGGATCTTACGATCGATTCTCGCTCTCCATCTTTCACTCCCTTCGGAGGAAGTGATTTTCTTATGGAAGAGATCGATGAATTTCTTGAAAGTGATGATTCAATACCACCGGGTGTTGATGGCATCTATGATTCTGAGGGAGATACTGTTTACCTTGAGGAATTGTTAAGTGTGATCAATAGTGACCCAAATCTCCCTCCGTCACCAGTTTGTGAAATTGATGTTCCTGAAAGGTTAAATCTTCATGTGAAGATCCTCCCGACCTTGAACTCAAAGACTTACCGTCCCATCTTGAGTATGCATTTTTGGAGGGTGATGACAAATTACCCGTCATAATCGCTAAAAACTTGAAAGATGAGGATAAAACCGCCCTGATCAAGGTTCTTAAGTCACACAAACGTGCCATAGCTTGGAAGATTTCTGATATTAAGGGAATAAATCCACAGTTTTGCACCCATAAGATTTTGATGGAGGAAAATGCCAAACCCGTAGTTCAACATCAGAGAAGAGTTAACCCCAAAATCCATGAGGTTATTAAGCAAGAAGTTATCAAACTTCTTGATGCAGGGTTAATCTACCCTATCTCTGACAGCCCCTGGGTGAGCCCGGTTCATTGTGTCCCTAAGAAGGGAGGCATAACCGTTGTGAAAAATGAAGACAATGAGTTGATACCCACTAGGTTGGTTACGGGATGGCGAGTTTGCATTGATTACCGAAAACTCAATGATGCAACTCGCAAAGACCATTTCCCTTTACCATTCATGGATCAGATGATTGAAAGGATTTGCCGGAAATGAATACTATTGCTTTTTTGGACGGATTCTCGGCTGACTTTCAGATCCCTATTGACCCCTGATCAAGAGAAGACCACCTTCACTGCACTTACGCGGACATTTGCCTATGTCGCATGCCTCATTCTTGGGCTTCTTGCAATGCACGGCAGTTCCAAGGTGTATGGTTGCAATCTTTCACGGTATGATTGAGAAAACCATGGAAGTCTTCATGGATGATTTCTCAGTTTTTGTGTCTGTTCTCATCTTGTCTTTCCATTTGACAAAATGCTCTAGGTGTGAGACACAAATCTTGTTGCTATTATGGGGAAAAGTGCCACTTTATGGTCAAGGAAGGCATAGTCCTTGGCCATAAGATTTCTAAATCAGGGATTGAGGTTGACAAGGCAAAAGTTGATGTCATTGCAAAATTGCCTCATCCCACTACAGATTAAGGGTATTCGCAGTTTTCTCGGTCATGCGGATTTCTCAGACGATTTATTCAGGTTTTTTCCAAAATCGCACGGCCTATGACCACCTCCTTGAAAAAGGAAACTACGTTTTTCTTCTCGAAGGAGTGCAATTTGAAGCATTTGAAACCCTTAAGATGAAGTTAAACCCAAGCTCCAAATTCTTGTTGCCCCGATTGGGACTTGCCTTTGTGTTCATGTGCGATGCAGTGATTTGCTGTTGGGGCAGTCCACGGGCAACGTAAGACCAAGCATTCCAAACCGATACACTATGCAACAAGACTATGACGAGGGCTCAAGCACATTACACTTCACGGAAAAAAGAATACTTGCGTGGTGTATGCTTTCGAGAAATTCCGGCCATTATCTTGTCTAGTCCAAACGTTAGTGTATAGGACCACTCGGATTTGAAGTACTTGTTTGCCTACAGCAGGTTGCTAAAGCCGAGATTGCTCCGGTGGATTTTCCTGCTCCAAGATATTTGTTGTCGAGTTCGTGATAAAAAGGAGCTGAAAATCTCGCCGCATACCTCTTTTAGACTTGAATTCCCATCAAGTGAGCTCCGAGAAAAAGGAAATATTACGGGGAAGACATTTCTCTCAAGGCACTTGGGATGGGTTTTTTTCGTGGAGATGATATGCCCATGGTTTGCCGATTTTGCAAATTACCATGCGGGAAATTTTGTGATCAAAAGGAATGTCGTCTCAGCAGAAAAGAAAGTTTTTCAAAGACGTCAAACACTACTTTTGGGACGACCCCTTTCTATTCAAGATCTGTGCTGACCAAGTAATTAGGCGTTGTGTTTCGGGGCAAGAAGCTTTTGACATTCTCAAAGCTTGCCACAGTGGACCCACCGGGGGACACTACGGTGCCAATTACACCGCTAAAAAGATCTTTGATTCAGGATTTTATTGGCCCACGATCTACAAGGATGCCCACGACTTTGTCACCCGATGTGACATTTGTCAACGTCAAGGCAAAATTTCGCAACGTGATGAGATGCCACAAAACTCTATCCAAGTTTGCGAAATCTTTGACATGTGGGGCATTGATTTTATGGGGCCGTTCCCGTCTTCAAGAGGGAACAAATATATACTCGTGGCCGTTGATTATTTATCAAAATGGGTTGAAGCAAAAGCGCTCCCCACCAATGACGCCCGAGTTGTTTGCAAATTTCTTAAATCTCTCTTCGCCAGATTCGGTGCCCCTCGTGCAATCATAAGTGATCGCGGAACCCATTTTTGCAATGACCAATTTGCAAAGGTCATGCTTAAATACGGAGTCACTCATCGTCTCTCCACCGCGTATCATCCACAAACAAGTGGACAAGTTGAGGTATCCAATCGTGGTTTGAAACGAATTCTTGAAAGGACCGTGGGCGAAAATCGTGCCTCTTGGTCGGATAAATTAGATGACGCACTTTGGGCTTTCCGCACAGCTTATAAAACACCCATCGGGTGTACTCCATACAAGCTAGTGTACGGGAAGGCATGTCATCTTCCGATCGAACTCGAGCACAAAGCTTACTGGGCCCTTAAGCATACCAACTTTGATATCAAAACCGCGGGTGATCACAGGAAAGTTCAACTCAATGAACTTAATGAGCTCCGTGATGAAGCTTACGAGAATTCTTTAATTTATAAAGAGAAAACAAAGAGAATCCATGACTCCAAGATCAAAAATCGCGTTTTCAACGTCGGTGATCGAGTCCTCCTCTTTAACTCTAGATTAAAGATTTTCTCAGGAAAGCTTAAAACCCGCTGGTCAGGACCATTCACTATCACACAAGTTTTCCCGTACGGCACCATCGAGTTATCTCAAAACTCCGGGCCAAATTTCAAAGTGAATGGTCATCGTTTAAAGCACTACTTTGGAGGGGACGTACCACAATTGGTAGTCCCGGATCTCCAAACATTCCCCAATGTCCAATAAATTCAGGTGACGGGTCAAGCATAGCGACCTTAAACAAGCGCTTCGTGGGAGGCACCCCATGCTTATCGTAGTATTATGTAGAAATAAATAAGTGTTTTCTTGTTGTGTGGAGGCTCGCCTTTTTCCATTACCCGTGTTTTGTGTTTGTGTTGTTAATTGTCCAGGATTGCCCGGATTGTGAAGACTCTCGTGCTCTCAGTTTTGTCTTTCATCCACAAGAGTTTCACATCCTCAGCTTCATTTTGGGAATCCAGTATCCAAATCTAATCGACTAACGTTTTATCTTTTGGCACACTTAATAAACGGCCTTAGATTTACGTAGGTGCCCCTTTCAAAACATCGAGGACGATGTTTAGTTCTAGTATGGGGGGATCTTCGATTTGATTTTGCCTGCAGCCGTTGTTATCATGTAATCCCGTTTTTACCACCAAATTTTTGCAAAAATACCAAAAAAAAAATGAAAAAATTTAAAAATTTTCAAAAATAAAATAAGTGTTTTGTCACAGTTTCGACTTTCCTAATGGGTAGAATGAGAATAATTTTTGACTCGATCGGGCGTTCGGGCGTGCGTAGTTGAGCTGTAGTAGATTTCCTCGATTGTAGGCTTAAGCTTTCACGAATTTATGCTTCGAATTTTAATAAGGTGTAAAGAGCAAAGAAAAAGAAGTGATAGGAGTTTTAATTATAAGTTTATGTGCTGAGCTAGATTCTTCTAAAGCTTATTGAGTTAACTTGTGGCTTTTTCTCCCATTTGCTTTTAATCCTCTAACATAAGTGCTCCATTTTAATTCAACTAGGTCAATCGATGTTTTTAAGAGAAAAGCTTTTCAAATTTGATAAACTTGGTTCTTTAAAAGTGAGGTTTTTCTGCTTCTTAGTATTTGGAAAGTTAAATGCCAAAGAGAGCTCATGTATGCATAAAAAAATGCATATGAGTATTAAAATTATGCCAATGATGCATACATTTGAGTATATGGAGAAGTAATTGTGTGTGTCCAAAGTGATATTCCCACTCGTAACGCAGAGGTGGTGGGTTCAAACTAAGACATCTTTACTTTAGGGATTTGTTGGTAGTGTGGTGATATTCTTCCAGGAAAGCGAGGTTAGGTGAGGGTTCAAATCTAAGACACCTATCCTTAGCCATATTAGGAAAAGGTGTTGCATGTGAATTTTCCACCTACGCTAGCAACGGGGTGGGTTTTCAAACTAAGAACACAGGTCGTTGGTTGTGATATCCTACTAGGGAGCGAGGCCTAGGTAGGTGTTCAAACTAAGCAACGCATTCCTAGCTTTAAGAACTTATGATTATGATGATGAAGATGTTGCAAAAAGTTCTACAGTTAAAATTTCGTTCTTTAAAATCAAGTTACATTTAGAAATCAAGTCACAAGGTCCTAATAAGTTGTTGCTTTGAGTCATGATTCATCTTGAATTACGACTATGAAAATAAGTTGATCTATGGTTGAGTTGAAATGAGGACACACATTTAAATCATATATCATGTTGGGAGTTAAAGTTACATGTCATAAGTGATGAGTACTTAAAATTTTAGACTTATATTGACAAATGATCTTGTTTAATTGCTTGGTTTGGAACTAGTGAAAAATCGGGGACGATGAATTTATCCGTCAGGACATCCGTAGATTATTCTATGGGCGCTTCTCATTCTATGATCCCAATGTTGATAAAATAAAGGAAGTCAAACAGGTAGTTAAGAAAAGAAAAAGGAAGGAAAATCCAAAAATATTAGGGATAGTAGTGTACATATAAAAAATTGTGTGAGGTTGAAAACGTGACTTTCAAAGCTATTGATTCTTTTAAGTCTCCTTGACTGTAAACTTAGCTACTTTTCGAGGTTATTAGTCGGAGGGGGATTAAGATTTCTTGGTATTCTTGAGTGTTTACTTCCTAAAACAATGGTTGAGGACCCTTTTGGCATGCCTTAGTATGGGGATTTGGTTTGTGCTAATCACATACCATTTTCCATTAAAAACGGACTTAAAAGACTAAAAACGTACCAAAGATACATTGTATTTGTATGTTTTGCATTTGAATTGTGCAGGAACGGATATTCAAAAAGAAAGCCAAAAACGACCAAAGCCGAGCACGGGATGGAAAAGACCAAGTCAAATCAAAGCCAAAGTCAGAAAGTCAACCCAGACAAAGTCTAAAGTCAACCAAATGAAGAAAATACAACTTAAGGGACCAAAGCTGCCAAACTCAATAGTTGTAATTAAAGAGTTTTATAGACAAGGGTTTAAAATTGCAAACCGGGCGAAGTTTGTTATAAGAAGTGAGGGGCCAAAGCTGTCAACCTACCCAAACTTCATTTATTTTTACTCGCCCGCCCAAACAAAACCCAGGTACAGAGTAGGGATGTCTTCCCATACTTCTACCCTGCAAAACCACTCAACACCCTAGAAAAATCATTTCAACCACTCCTCTATCCCCCCCCAGCTGTATAAGTGCCATGTTGGCAATCCTTCACCATTCCCAAGTGTTTTCAATGGTTATGATTGACTCCAAAGAAGCACAAAAGAAATTGAAGGCTGGGATTTGTTTTAGAATTACCTCACACAACAAGCACACTTGGTTTTTGTCTCTACAAAGAAACACAGAAGAAAGAAGAGAAGAGAGTGCAAGAAACCAAGACCTTAATTCGTTTTAGTATAAATAGAGCCTTTTGTAAGCCTTTGAGGCAACTAGTTAGTTTTTAGTTTTTAATATCTTAGAAAATCTTAGCTTAATTTTCAGTCATTTACAGCTATTTGTACTTTTTCTTTCAGCTTTGTACTAATTTCCAAGTTTAATAAAGTGTTGAGATTTTATGTTAAATCTATTTTAAATTCAAGTCTCTACTTGCTAACTGTGCTAATTGCATTTGAAAAGCATTTCAAAGGAGCTTGTTTATAAGCTGTTCTTGGTTTAGTTGTAAAAGAAAAAAAAAAGATACAGTAGTTAATGTAGAAAATAACAAAAATCACTCCCAAAAATACCACAGCTTACTTTTTTTGGACATGATAGATATCTAAGGATGTGCTTATGGACATTAATTGCTTGTCTTTGACATGCTGAGCTGTAGATCACTTGGTAAAAGCTTAGCATCCTGTTAAGCAACGGGTGTTGTAAGTCTCTCTTTTTCTTGATTTTTGACGTATTGTAGAACTGCTTTCTAGAGCTTTTTTGTGATTTATATTTGCTTATTTTGCTTTATTATGTTGTTTAGTGCTTATTCTTGCTTAGATTTCAGTTCAAATATTAGTTTGTTTCACTTTTATTAGTTCAGTTACTGTTTAGTTCATTTGTTAAAATGGTTAGACTAATTCAGTTTATTTAATGTTATTCTGATTATAAGTACCTTTTTTTGTCATTTGATAAGTCTGTTTTTAAACAAATCAGAATCTCAATTCTGCTTAAAATCTTATGAAATAAATAACTTTAAAAGCTAGCCGGTACTTAACTTAGAGACTGCCGGGTACTAAACTTTTAAAGCTAGCGGTACTAACTCCAGGTTAGTACCGGTAGTTCACCAATTTTTGATCTCACTTTTAGGATAGTTAGATTAGGTTTTAGGTTATGATTTTTTGAACGTTAAGTTCAGTTGGGGTTGTGAACTAAATCTGGTTTGAGGTTTTGTTTAAAGTTTTAGAGCTTATTTAGTAGCTTAATTTTCAGGTCCAAAAGTCTTATTTTCATTAAAATCCAAATTATAGCAGTGTAGTCATTTGTGCTTATTGTGCTTATTTCAAAGGCTTATTTATAAAAGTGAATAGGAGGGCTTAATAAGGATTCTCATTAGTATGCGCTTATTTCCTAAAAGCACCAACTTTTCCAGATTGGTCTTATTGGTGATTTTAGCTTATTTTTTATTTTGGATGATTTAGGAAAATTTGCTATAGGTTTACTAACTTTTTGATGCAAATTGAGTTAAGTATAAGTTGTGTTTGGTTGAAAAAGCTTTTTTTGAATCAGGGAATTAAGCAATCTATATAAGCTTTCCAAAACATCTCTACTTTTCGAATTGTAAGCTTATTGAGGTTTGTAGTGTCCAAAATACCAAAAAACCCAAAAGTTTAAGCAATCTTTTGCCAGATTCTGGCAGCTTTTTTATTTGGCTTTTTGGAGCTTATAAAAGTGCTTATTTTAGCTAGGTGTCGTTATTTAAAGTTAAGCTTAAAAAACATGTTTGTAAAACAACTTTTGTGTTTTGCGTTTTGGCTAAAAACTCGACTTTTTAAAATTCAGCACTTTTGGGGTGGAACTTTGACTTGAAAAACGGGATTGTAGCTTTTTTAGCTCATTTGCATTCTAGTTTATTTCTAGATGCTTATTTTACTCTTTGAAGTTGCTTATTAGGGTTGACGGTAAAAACATTGTTTTGGTGTTTTTTGCTTATTTCTAAATTTATTTTGTGTCTGTGGTTAAAGGCTTGATTGTACTAACTTAGAACTAGCTGGTACTAACTCTTAAATCTGAGCATCGCAGTACTAACTCAAAGTTAGGACTGTTAGTTTAAAACTGTTAGTATGTTGCTAGTTACTGCTGAGTTTTCTTTGCTTATTTTAGGCTTAATTGCTTTTTGAATTTGCTTATTTAGAGTTAGTTTAGTTATTGATTTGGTCTTAAGTTTTATTTGAGCCTATTTCTGTCTTAGAGTAAAAAAAGTTTATAGTGTTTGTTCCATTCATTGTCTTTAAGCCTTGCTCTAGCTTATGTTCTTTGTTTATTTTTATATGCATTAGCTTTAAGTATTAGTGCCCAATTCATCTCTTGTCATATTCAAACATCAATTTCAACCGTCTTTCGTTTTTCCATTTCTTGCCTAGTTGGGACATAACGGGACCCAGGAGACTCTCCATACTGCTTCGGTTTTATTGATTTCGCGGATATGTGTCTCTTATATATATTTTATTATTCGTTTACATTACTCTATGTTAAAGAGGGTTAAGTTTATTTGCCGAGCATTGGACATTTCTTTGGTAACCCATGAGACAATCAACGATGATAGTGAAAAGGTCACATCTTTGTATAAATTTCAGCAGATATTAGAGGCATCGATTTTTGTTAGATTTCTAGCACGTTATCGAGCGACGCAATAGCCGAAACGTAGGGCTGACTTGCCGTTTCGCCTAGATATCGGATACTGTGATCCGAGATGCCGAGAGGAAATCACGCATAATAGACCCCTTGAGACAAACCACGCTAATGAATGTCAGTCTTTCGACAAGAATATCATTGGGAACGACACAATCAGCATCCTCCACTCCGAAGAGAGATCTCGGGACCATCAGAGTTAATGTTGATTTATTTCTACTATTATTTAAAACATTTCTTTGAAAAACTTTGGTGTATTGTTTGCTTTGTGGTCCGGAATTTATTCTACTTTCTTCAATAAAATTATTGTTTGTCACAATAACTTCTAATATACCCATAATTAACATCCTTGGTTATACAATACCTTGTAGAGTTGTGTTGGTTTTAGCCATTGGTATTAACTCCTCTACTAATCAATTTCTCATACCATTATTTCCCCCAGTACGTTAGCATTCCTTGATATATTACTTCGATGTTATGTAGTCTTTTTAGCTATTGATACTCAATTTCTCTTGTTTGCATCAGGTTAATTTCCCGAAATGAATCTCTTTTAGTGTAGTTCTTTCATGGTTCTTTATAATTCTTATTCTTTTTTACGCTACTATATTTGATATTCATTAACACCATACTTCTATCATCACACATTATTACTGTTTTATTGATTTTTGTTTGACTTATGAATTTATTCCTTACATATGATTTTCATACTTTTTTGATTGTAAGCTGTTCTGTAAGCTGTTTATGCGAATCATTCTCTATATATTTATTCTTTTGATCATATTACATTTGTACATATGTTCGGTTACGTGCTCTCTTAAGTCATTGACACATTCATATTTACATGCTCGCGATATCTTTTATTGTTTCTTTATATACTCTCATTTATTCCTCTCGCGATGTTATGACCATTATTATATGATCTATTCATTCTTTCGTTGCATTAATTAATGATTGTTCGTTGCCTTGTTCATAAGATATTTAATCTCTCTTTTAGAATTCTCAAATACTAAAAAATCAAACTTATTATAACCTTTTTGCATTGATATTCACTTCCTTTGAAGATTAATAAATTATTTGATCCCTTCGTTCGCATTAATTATCATTACAAATTCCTTATTCGATCTTGATACGTATTGTTATTTGGTATGTGCTTCTTTGATCATCGGTATGATATATTAATTCTTTGTTTTCACTTGTTTTCTCAATCAGTACAAATATTCAATCCTTTCATTAAGGATTTACATAACAACTGATTCGTACCTACACGTATATTGCAGACATTTTATGCATTAACTATTATTAATTCAATATTCATTGTTGCCTTGCTTAATTGCTTTATTGAACCCCTCAAACATGTTTTGACGCATAATTTGAAGATAGGAGCTTTAGCCCCTCCATTGAAAGAAATGTTTATCTGGCGAAAACCTTGACATTCCGCTAAATGAAATTTGACTAGTCAACAAGCTACACTTTATAGAAGAGCCGGTAGAGATCATGGATCGTGAGGTAAAGCAACTCAAGCAGATTCGCATTCCCATTGTCAAGGTTCGTTGGAATCCACAACGAGGACTGGAGTTCACATGGGAGCGCGAAGACCAATTCAAGAGCATGTATCCTCATCTCTTCACAAGTAAACCAAAGGTGGAATGGCGATTTGAGCACCGAGACGACGCTCTCTTAAGGGGAGAAGGCTATGACATTTCACATTTTTCAAGGTCAATATTTAATTTATACTATATTTCTATTTTTACTTTGAGTAAAATTATTCGTTTTACTATTTACCCGATTAGAAATTCTTTGTTCCTAGCTAAGCTTGAGCCGTGTTTAGAATTAATAACCGTCTACGTACCCTACGTAATTTATTTTTCAGAAAAGTATCCCGCATGATGGAATTCTATTTTTATCTTATACGTTTT
>BQNB010004803.1:0-63873 GCA_026074375.1 Tanacetum coccineum
AGAAAAACAATGCTTTTAAAATCAATTTCTTTGACGATTCTTAGACGTCAAAACGTGTTTTGTAGCATATACTTAATTTCAAGAACACTCGGGTCTCGATTATTTTTAAACTAGTCACGAAATCAAACCCGACACAAGATAAAAAAATATAGGATCCTTGTTTTGGCTAGTACTCGACCGGACCCCCACAAGGGAACATGCCCCCAAGAATATTGGAAGCTCTAGTCCTTCCTTTTGTCTATATCTATTTCAAAAAGACACACACATTCATTTCACCAACTATCAAAAAGCAAAATCTCTTTTTGTAACCGAACGAGCACAAGAAACCACCACAAACCATACATTTTTCAATTTCGATCAATAACACGGAAGCAAGAACGCGTAAGGTTTAAATACTAGTAGTATTGGGTTGATAAACACAATATTCGGGTTGTGTGTTCGAGCTTAGAAGCTTCTTTGAAACTCTCTTTTGTAAGTCATCAAAATTCTTTAATCCTTGTACTTTTAGTAGCCTAATGATGTTCTAATGTTAGATGTGCAATGCGTTTGTAAAAAAATTAAAACTTAAATTTTACAAAAAGCCCTCAAAAAGGTGCGTTTGTTTTCGAAATAGGTAGAAGGAAAAACAAGAAAAGTGTCATTTGAATATCGTGGTTGTGGTGGTAAAATAATATTTGATGTAAAAAGGGTTATTCTTATTTTTGGCTTATAAATAAGCCCAATGTGGCTTATTCGAGTCTTATTGGGCTTATCGTAGTCTCGGCCCAATAAGAAAACAAAAATGATTATTGTTTTGGCTTATCCTATGTTCGGCTTATTTCAAAAGTGCTTATTCGCAGCTTATTTTCATTTCTTATTTGGGTTTCGAGCTTTTGAGCTTATTTTCTAGCTTATTCGTGGCTTTTCGGCCACATGGACTCTCGGCCCAATAAGCCAAGATAAGTCGTGGCTTATCTCTAGCTTATTCGGTCTCGGCTTATTTCCTCGGCTTACATTTTAGCTCATTATTGTACTAAAGTGATTGCTTACGTAATCGATAGCTTATAGGGTCGTTATTGGACTTATTCTAATTTTGGGATGTTTATTGGGCTTATGTGTAATAATCGGCCCAACAAGGCCCAACAATACTTTGGCTTATTTTTGACTTATTGTTCTAGCTTATTTTGACAAACAAAGAGCTTATTATCTTATCTTAATGCTTATTGATCTACTTTTGGGCTTATTGGGCCGAAAAGCCCAATAAGATATAAATACTTTTATTTTCATATAATTGGGCTAGCTATAAAACTCACGTTGGACTTCAAAGCCCAATGGCTTGATAAGCCAAGCGAATTATTTTCGGTCGTATTCCTATTACTTAATCGACTTAATGGAAAAGTCAATATTTAATCTTTACGACAATTAAACTTTATTCTTCTTTTTTATTAAAAACCCCAGGCAATATGCAAGTAAAAATATCTAGCCAAACATTCATAACATTTTCATGAGGATCACATACACATAAAGGGAGCATAGAAACATAAAACCATAACCAAGGACTTGTACAAGTAAGGGCTAACATGACTTCTATCATGACTAGTGATTTATATCACTAGTCATCACTATTTCACCGCCATGTCTTGCCCATGCCTGCCATCCCACCCCTTTGACATTCTTTATGGTCTTGTTCACCATCTTTTGACAACTTATTATATATACTAAGCCATACTGAATAAAAACCCTACAAGTCTATCTTTACGCAAATCAACACATTTCTCTCCTATTTTTTCCTTTAATAAGACCACGCAAACAAACCTCCATTTTAACCAATCCATACCTTTGATTTTCTACAAGAGTTATCACCATACCCCACTTCATACCTAAGAATATACTAAGATGTATAAAACCTTGGTTAACATTTACACGTACTTTGAAGCACGTTTTTGCAAGATATAGGGTTTTCTAAAGAAAATATGGTTTCCAGAAAATGCAAGCTTGGGTTAAAGTCTAAACAATGGTTTACGCAGCGTATTTCTCATCATCATACATTATTCCTAAGATGTTATCTAAAATCCTTTAATCTTTTTTTATTTCTTGATTTTATGCATATGATCGTTCTTTATAGCAAGAATCAACCATTTAGGACTTTTGAACATGTAAAAGGAGTTTTTACTTGTGATGATCATTTTGTACACTTTTTCATATGATATTAGGTTGGTAATATCATGATATAATGGGATTAATAACGAAGAAGTTACGATAAAAATACGATTTACGTTAATACCGGTTTTATAAAATAAACTTTATAAAGCAAGTTATAAAATACTTCAAAAACAAAAGTTTAGTATTTTTCATAGATTAATGCAATTTATAGGATTTCCAAAATATAAGCAATCGAAAATTTTCAATTAATATCGAAGGATTATTGAATTACGCGAATTTCACGACAATAAATACTTTTATAAAACATTTTTATAAAACAGTTACTAAATCATGACAGGAACTTATTTTTGAACCTCATAACTCATAAAGAACTTTCAATTACGAGAACTGCTCGAACGAATCGCCATACAAAATGGAACACTCCTACGCCTAAGATACGACATTTCCAGAGTTTTCGACAACTAAAACGATAAAAATATAACTTAGGGCCTGTTTTGTGAACAGTAAAAAAAATCACTGTTCACTATAATTTCCAATTTGAAAATGAGCAAATATTGATAACCGTCATATCTAAATACGAAGCGTGGAGCCCAAAAACGTCAAAATCGGGCTTAAAACGCGAAAGTTTATGTCGTATTTCCATAAATATTGCAATTATAAAAACTTTTATACTTTAAAACTCCGCTTTCACTAAAACGATTAGATTGGAGAGTTGTAGGCTATATAGAATTATATGTGGTTTTAGTTAATCAAAGTGCTATATTACTAGGGAGTTTCATAATGAGGCCTCTTCGGGGTGGCGTATCGACGATGATTGATTACTGATTAAAGTGTCCTAACTCCCTCATACTCACTACACGCCCTCTAATTAGGATATGCCCGGCACGATAGATATGATGTATCTAAAAGGATCAATACGGTAGTTGGTAGTTCCAGTACTTGAGTTACTCATACGACCTTATATTAACAAGGTTGCATTAGGGGCGTTAAGCGTACCGCGTTTATTAGTGATATATCAAAATCGATTTACTCACTCGAGGTGAGTTTATAGCCCCACGTTTTACTGATTTTACTTATGTTTTTGGGGTGAGAACATGCTTGTTACAAATTTATGATTGGTTTGAATTCATTACCTGTGCATTTGAAATTCGTTTTACAAATTGGATATATTGCTTGTTTACGTTATTTTCGAAAACAAGGACATTTCTTAACTGTTCCACCCAATGATTACCGTATTATCATAAGTGGAATAGAACTGTAATTACCTAATTACCTGGAGGGTAAGCGCGAGTGTTATGAAATAGATCTATTGGGGGTTGACTACTCCCGTTCGGGTGATTAGCTATCACTAGTTCGAGATCGAACTAACGAACGTTATAACATTGTCGGAGCACAACACGACATACTGATGAATCTGAACCTTACGGTGCCTTGAATAAAGTGGCATACTTATAATGAGTCTACGTAGCAGTTCCATGAACTTAGAGTAATCGTAATCATTGTTTTATACACATATGAATCTTTACGTTACCTTGAATAAAGTGGTAATATATACTTGAAACATTTTGTTATATTGTGCTCATTACAATATATACTTGAAACATTTTGGGATATTGTGCTCATTACAACATATACTTGGAAACAATTTGGGATTATATATATTTTAAGGAAACCTATATATATCGGTTTATGAGTTGCAAGTATTGTATGGATGAAATTTGTAACACGGTAGACCTATATATATAGTTTTGGGATTTACAATTATACTTACGAAAACCTATGAACTCACCAACTTTATGTTAACCCTTTTAAGCATGTTTTTCTCAGGTGAAATAGATGCTTGGCCTATTTGAGGAACATTGGAGTCCAAACTTTTCAAGAATACTTTTCAAACGACACTTAGAGGTCGTTCTCTCATGACTTGTGCAATGGTATTATAAAGTAACGCTCCCGGAAACATATTCCGCTGCGACCCAATTTTGGGGGTGTTACAGATTGGTATCAGAGCCAGGTTCATAGAGAACTAGGTTGCGTATCTTACCTAGACTATGACCACTTTCAACGATCACATTTTCAAAAGATTTTTACGGGACATACATGATATACATGCAATATGATAACTATGTGAAGTTAGATGAACATAAAAGGTTCGAGTATTGTCCATCGTCGAGTAAATTTATTAACTAGGTCGAGACGTGTAACAATCCATGACTGAATCTCAAGACAGTTCTTGTTTGATGAGTTGCGAAATTGAGCCATGACAGGTTGTTACACAACTCGAGGTGCTTGATAAATTCCCTCGAGGATGGTTAGGACTCGTGAGGCATTATGTGAAACAATTACGCGTGATTATAGTGGTAAGACCACTATATGAATACTTGTCTGATAGGTGCAGACACACTAATTGCTTATTTGCACACAATACGCGCTTACATGATTAATATACGTGTTATATTATAGTACGTATATTACTACTGGTCTTATATAATATACTTATATAAGTTTAATTTTGCTTGTTACAGCAGTCATGTCGCGTTTAAGATTTTATGAAATCTGACGTGTATTATAATTTCTTATGATTTTGAAGGAAATGGCACCAAAAAGAGCCACAAGGTCAACACCAGTTATAGAAAATCCTACCACCACCACTGTCACCAATGCCCAACTTCAGGCAATGATTGACCAAGGTGTTACTGCTGCACTGGCAGCACGTGATGCAAACAGGAATGGCGATGACAGCCATACTTCGGGAACGGGTGCCAGAAGGACCGAACGCGTTGCTCGAGAATGCACTTACCAAGACTTCATGAAGTGCCAACCTCTGTATTTCAAAGGCACTGAGGGAGTGGTCGAACTAACCTAATGGTTTGAAAGGATGGAGACTGTATTCCGCATAAGCAACTGCTCTGTGGAAAATCAGATCAAGTTCTCCACTTGTACTCTTTTGGCAGGAGCTCTGACGTGGTGGAATTCCCACGTTAGAATTGTTGGTCATGATGTTGCGTATGCAATGACCTGGACAGATCTGAGAAAGAAAATGACTGACAAGTACTGTCCGAGGAACGAGATAAAGAAGCTCGAGACTGAGTTGTGGAATTTGAAAGTAAAAGGTACCGATGTGACAGGGTACAACCAACGTTTCCAGGAACTAGCACTGTTGTGTGTTAGAATGTTTCCTGAGGAGTCTGACAAGGTTGAAAGGTATGTCGGTGGTTTGCCCAACACGATTCAAGGAAGTGTTGTGGCGTCAAAACCAAAAACCATGAAGGAAGCTACTGAAATGGCAACAAAGTTGATGGATAAGAAAATCAACACTTTTGCTGAACGTCAAGCTGAGAACAAGAGGAAACTTGACAACAACCACCAAGCTCAACAACAACTTCCCAAGAGGCAGAATGTGGTCCAAGCTTATGCCGCTGGGACTGGTGAAAGAAAAGAGTATGCTGGAACTCTACTGCTGTGCAACAAGTGCAAGTTTCACCACAATAGCCCGTGCACTGTAAAATGTGCAAACTGCAAGAGGGTCGGTCATTTGACTCGAGACTGTTGGAGTTCTGCTGCTACTAACAATCAAAGAACCCTCACTTGTTATGAATGTGGGAACCAAGGGCACTACAAGAGTGATTGCCTGGAATTGAAGAACCGAAATCATGGAAACCAGGCTGGAGGTACTGGAACACATGGAATGGTGCTTGCCTTAGGAGGAGGAGAAACCGATCAAGACCCTAACAACATTGAAGATGAGATCGAAGATTGAAAGAGAAAGTTGTCTCGCTTTGCCTAGTGAACCCTAAGCTGGAACTATCTTAGACTTTATCTCCTTAGGAGTCCTCGTTGTATGTCTCTTAAATTTTTGTTGTACTAAATGATTTCAAGTATCTATCAAATTAACATATTATGAAAATGTAACTCTTTATAAATTTTTATATAAATCACTTCCACAATTATTAGGAAATTATAACATAATTTTGAAGAAGATGAGCATCACATCGTTAGCCCTCAAATATACATAGCCTGATCAACTATGTATAATTCAGGAAAGGACCATGCCATGCTGAGAATAGTCACCTTAAAACTTCTTGTCAAGAAACAATTTTCTATTTATATCAAGTTCTGCGTGCGTATTCATAAAATGTAATCATCGCGAGAAACCAAACTGACAATAATAATCACTAAGTAAACTCTTACACCACCGTACTATATAAAGTCGACATCATTTTTTTTACAAAAATCCTATGTCTAAAAGTCAAGACACATCCCTAGTCACCCTACGACGATCCACTAACAAGTTTACTCGCCATTAAGGAATATACCAATTCATCATATTCGACGAATACTCAATACTATAGAGCTTGGTAGTTACGACACCACCATGGGTATAAAGACGTTATCACTCTAAAAAAATGTTAAAACGGACGCGTTAAGTCGAAGGGAACGAATAAAGCCTACTAGAAGCCGAGTCTTGGTCGTAACAATGAATATTAAACCAACATCACAAATCTTAAACAATCAAGTTAAAGCAATATTAGAAGGGAAATGCAAACGAGTTGCCAAGCATAGTAACGAAATTATCTAAAGACATAAATAAAAATAACAACTAAATTTATTACCACAACACGCGTTTATTATCTTAGAAATAAGATTACATAAGGACATAAAGGAAATACAAGTTTTATTACAACCCTCCCCTAACAATAATATCTATTTCTTCCAAAGGTGATCCGCGCCGATTGCAAGAATGATGAGGGGCACGAGAATTGCTAGAATAAAGGCCAAATACTGAAATCCTTCTTCGTATGGGAAGTAGGCAAGATAAATGCCGAGTGCTATCGCGGTCGCCATCGCCAAGAGCGTGATGATGTGCAACATTTTTGAGGATTGGATAAGAGAAAATGTAAGTGAAAGATAAAGTGTTGTATGGAGAAATGGAGGATAAAAATTTGGTATTTAAAGAGAGGAAGTAGCCGTTGGGGCTACTGTTCATAGCCGTTGGAGTTACTGTTCATAAAAAAAATTAATACCCACACCTCTTCACAAAGACCGCACCGTCGTCAAGTGCCGCATCGTAAGCCTTGAGGACAAGGCTCACTTAACGGGGGGAGACTATAACACCCCGTGTTTCAGGGTCATTGACGTCGTCAATAAATTCACTAAGTATTTTTAGTATTGTACGCGTTTGCTTTAAATCGTAAACGTTAAGTTAAATCGCGAAAGCTAAAAATTATCGTTCAATGTAAACGGGCATCAAACAATTAAATGTTTACATCAAGCAAGTATTAAATAATTATTTTGAGAATAATTATGGTCTTTGTTCATTTTATTTTTATCGGTTACGTAAAACGTTTACGTTTCGCGATAAAATACGTTTAGGCATACCCGGAACCACGTTAATTAATCTACGCTTCAACAAATGCTTATTTCTATTTTTAATGACCAAAGTTTATAAAACTTTACCACACTTATATAAATGGGACGCCCCATATATAAAGAAATAAACCAAGACATATACAATTTGCAAAGTATACATTTAAATATCAAGACTACACTTTACCTTATAACTTATACTTTCTTTTATGCAAGAAACTAGCTAGTCATAGGTCTTCCTTGATTTCATGGGATCATGTCCATCTTAGGGAACACAAAGACACAAGTAATTAACCAAGGCATGGTGCAAGTATGGCTTAACAAGACTTCTATCATGACTAGTGATTTAAGTCACTAGTCATCCCTATTTGGACCATACCTAGACCATAAGGTCTTCCTTAAGACCCTCATCTTGTTCTTGACCACTATTGCAAACTTTTTGACCATCCTAGCTCATATATGATGCAAGTATACACATAGATAGCATGCACACTCTTATACACTTAGTAAAAATCAACAAAAACTCTCCCTTTTGCTCTCTACATAGCCACGGCAAACAAACCCCCCTTTAAACAATCCATACCTTGATTTTCTAAGAGCATACACACATACACACATCATTCCTAAGATATACTAAGATGTTTCCAAGCCTTGGTTAACCATTTACAAGTATTGAAGAAAGTTTTGCAAGATTAGGGTTTTCTAAGAAAACTAGGGTTTTCAAGTGTGCAAGCTTGGGTTTAAAGTCTAAACAAGGGTTTAGCACGTATTTCTCATCATCATCATTCATCATAAGGTTATCTAAAAGCCTTTATCTTTTTATTTCTTGAGTTTTTATGCATATGTTAGTTCTTTATAGCAAGAATCACCATTTAGGACTTTTGAACATGTAAAAGGAGTTTTTACTTGTGATGATCATTTTGTACACTTTTTCATATGATATTAGGTTGGTAATATCATGATACAATGGGATTAATAACGAAGAAGTTACGATAAAAATACGATTTACGTTAATACCGGTTTTATAAAATAAACTTTATAAAGCAAGTTATAAAATACTTCAAAAACAGAAAGTTTAGTATTTTTCACAGATTGTACATATTTTTAGGATTCCAAAATGATTAGAATCGTAATTTTTCAATTAATAACGAAGGAGTTATGAATTACGCGAGTTTACGACAATAAATACTTTTATAAAACTATTTTTATAAAAGTTACTATTCATGACAGAAACTTTTATTTTTGTAAACCTCATAAATATATAGAACTTTCAATTACGAGAACGTGCTCGAAAGAATCGCTAAAAACGGAGCTATAACGAATAAGATGACAATTACAAGTTTTCGACAACTAAAACGATAAAAATAAACTTAGGGTCTGTTGTGAACAGTTAAAATTACTGTTCACCAGTAAGATCCAAAATTTGAAAATGTCAAATATTGATAACTCGTCTTAATACGAAAGCGTGGGCACAAGAAACGTCAAAATCGGGCTTAAAACGCGAAAGTTATGTCGTTTTTACTAAAGAGGCAATTATAAACGTTTTTACTTTATAAATACGATTTCACTAAAACGATTAGATGGTGATGTAGCTATATAGAATTATATGTGGTTTTAGTTAATCAAAGTGCTATATTACTAGGGAGTTTCATAATGAGGCCTCTTCGGGGTGGCGTATCGACGAGTTGTTGGATTTACGATTTAAAGTGTCCTAGCTCCTCATACGTCACTACACGACCTCTTAATTATGATAGCCCGAACGATAGTATGATGAGCTATACGACCTATAAATAATCAAAGTGTTTAGTACTTATACGACCTATATTGGATTAGGTTGCAAAGCTAAATTTACTAAAACGGTAATTATAAACGTTTTTACTTATTAAACACATATACCAAAACCATTAGATTGGTGATTTGAACTAATAATAGACCTATAAGTTGAATTAGTTAAGCCAAGTGCTATATTAACTATAGAGTTTCATAATGGAGGCCCGATTCGGGTGGCGTATCGACCGAGTTGTTGGATTTATACGATTTAAGTGTCTTAGCTCCTCATACTTTCACTATATGACCTCTTAAAATAAGAATCAGCCCGAACGATAGTAAGTAGAGCTATAAAGGAATATAAATAATGTTAATCGTAGGTCATGGTACTTATACGACCTTAATTTAAATAGGTTGCATCTGATTGATTTGCGTGAATGCAATTATCTTTGATATAATTGACATACCTCAACGTCAATGTGATTAACATTAGCCCCTACGTTTTAACATGCATTTGTTTATAATAAATTTTTGGGGTGAGAAACATGCAATAGTTATAACAACGTGGACACAAGTGGATACTTTAATATAAATGATTCCTACGTGTTTGCCTAAGAGCGATAACGCCAATCAGAGCCATTAACATGAACTATCAATACTGGATTGTGAGCGTGAATGTTATGAATAGATCTATTAGGATTGACATCCCCGTTCGGGTGATTAGCTATCACTTGGGCAAAACGAACGTATACCATGTCGAACATAGGATGTTGCGGGTTAGAACATCATCACAGGCAATGTAGGGCCAATTATATGGTATTCCATTTTATGTCGAGCTTCAGTGTCTTAGCTTAGGAGGGCAACGGAATTACATTATATGAATTCCTGCATCTTTTGCATTATCATACACTTAGGAAATCTTGTGGTCCTATATATGATTTATCAAACCTATGAATTCACCAACATTATTGTTGACGTTTTTAAAGCAATGTTTTTCAAGGGTCAATAAGCACGAGGTGCAAGGGATACAATGGTGGGTTTTGATTTTGGTATATCATGCAATACAGGTTTTTGTCGCATTACATTTTGTATAACTGTTATGGGCTAGAAACTTTGTATTTTTGAACAACAGGAGAAGATAAGCTTCGGCTTATTATCAAATACTTTTGTTAAATCCAATGTATCAATTAAACGACTTTTTGGTCGTTCTATATATATCTTGTGTTATTGATCTATGAATTAACACGCCCCGGACCCTTATTCCGCTGCGACCCAATTTGGGGGTGTTACATTTGATATATCGTATATTGTAGTGACCACAAGATTTCCAAGTGTATAATAAGGAAACAGATGCAGACATCATAAAAAGGTAAGTTACTTGTCCCGTAACTCATGACACTGAAGCTCGACATAAATGAATACCATATAAATGGCCTACATTGCCCGTGATGATGTTCTAACCCTCAACATCCTATGTTCGACATGGTAATACTTCGTTGCCCAGTGATACTAATCACCCAAAGGGAAGTCAATCCCAATAGATTAAATACATAAAATTCGCGCACAAAATCCATTAACCAACAGTTTTATTATAATGGAACTCAACTTGGGTTATCGCTACTTAGGCAACACGTAATCATGATGTAAAACTTATCCACTTATGTCCAATTATAAAACAGTGCATGTTTCTCACCCCAAAAACTTATAAAACAAATCATGTAAAACGTGGGGCTATGAACTCACCTTGAGTGAGCGTATATCAAGTATATCACAGAAAATGCGTCATAGAAATGATCGAATGCAACCTAATCCAATATAGGTCGTATAAGTACTAATCACTTTGAGTAACTACTACCATGTATATTCTAATGCTAATCACCTATCTAATTTGTTTTTTAGTGAAATCATGTTAATAAAGTTAAAACATTTATAAATATATCTTTGGTAAAAATGACATAACTTTCACGTTTCAAGTCCGTTTCTTGTGTTTCTTATGTCCACGCTTTCGTATTAAGGCGAGTTATCAAAATTTGACATTTTCAGATTTTTAGTCCTCTGATGAATAGTGATTTTTACTGTTCATACCAGTTATAAACTTATTTTTATAACTTTAATTAACGTAGAACCCGTAAATGTCGTATTTTATTCGTTATAGCTCTGTTTTTAGCGATTCTTTCGAGCACGTCTTTGTTATTAAAAGTTTTATCATATTAATGATGTTTTCCAAAAATAATGTCCCTGATGAACAGTAACTTTTTATAAAAATAGTTTTATAAAAGTATTTTTATACATTTAAGTATATAATCTCGCGTAATTCATAACTTTTTCGTTATTGATCCAAAAATTATGATCCGAATTGTTTTAGAATCCTAAAAATATGTAAAATCTGTTAAAAATACTAAACCTCTTATATCAGAAGTATTTGTTAACTTGTTTTTATAAAATTTACTTTTATAAACCCGGTATTAACGTAAAACGTATAATTGCCGTATCTCTTTCGTTATAAGGTGGTTTTTTGAGTTCTTTACATATTTGGAATCGTCATGAGATGTACTATCTTTATAGAACATAATGTGGCTGTCACCATACACAAACCAAAACAGCCCCTTTGAAATCAATGTGTATACTTGTTTATATAAGTTGTTTTATATACTTTTCAACTTAGTAACTTACCACAAGCCTTTTATAACCATATATATCACATGTCTTACATATATTAGTGTCCATAGATCCATCATTTGTCCAAATGTTCAAGATCACAAGTTCTTAACAAGTCATTTACAACACTTTTTCTTGTAACTTATTAAGTAAACTTTAAAAACCCTAATTTGTATATACACTTTTTTATACTTTCAAACTCATTCATGAATAACAAACCACTTATATATCCCATTAGTAACATGATATTACCAACAACATAACATATGTAAAAGTGTACAAAACCATAATCACAAGTAAAATTCCATTTTACATGTTAAAACATTCCCTAAATGGTGATTAACTATATGAGCATCATATACACATAAAATCATGAAAATGAAAAGATAAGGGCTTTTAGATAACCTTATAGTGATGTATGATGATGAGAAATATGCTCTAAATCCTTATTTAAATTTTAAACCCTAGCTTGCAAGATTTGAAACCCTAATTAACCATAAAACCCTAATCTTGCAATAACTTGCTTAAACCTTGCAAATGCTTAACCAACCCTTCAAAACACCTTGAGGTATCTTAGATATGATGTGGGATTACTTGTATATGTTGGAAAATAAGTTGTATGAATTATTTAAGGGGGGGTTTGTTTGCCGTGGCTATCAAAGAAGGAAAAGGGAGAGATTGTGTTTCATTTTTGCTAAGGAAATATGATGTGTGTTTATATCTAGTATACATTCTTTATAATATCAATTAGGCTAGTCAAAGTACTTGAAACTCTTGACCAAGACCAAGAAAATAATAGGAGGAATTTAAGGAAGCATAGTGGTCAATGTTGCTAGTTGAAAGACATAAGGTTTAAATGAGGTAGTGTTGTACAAAGACCAAGTGGGAAAGTTTGTGTGTTTCTTGACCCTAATGTTGTTGTTGCCGTGTATAGGGGGGGAGAAAGACCAAAATGTGTGTCTTAAATATTTGTACACAATATCTACTTATACTTGAAAGTTTAAAGTCATTATATAAGGTGTAGTTGTATATAAATGGTAACATGTAAATTTTAGTTAGTTTATTTTTATAAACCATATGACTAACATTGTTAGCATGGGTAAAGTTTAATTAAACTTTGGGTATTGGGCATAAAAATAGGCATTTGTTGAAGTGTAGATTAATTAATGTGGTTCCGGGTATGCCTAAACGTAATTTTATCGCGAAACGTACACAATTTACGTAACAAATAAATTAAAATGAACAATGTTTATAATTATCCTCAAAATAATTACTTAACAATTGCTTGATGTAAACATTTAATTTTTTGATGCCTTTTACATTGAACGATAATTTTTAGCTTACGCGATTTAACTTAACGATTACGATTTAAAGCAAACGCGTACAATACTAAAACTACATAGTGAATTTATTGACGTCGCAAATGACCCTAAAACACGGGGTGTTATAACTGCTGAATTTGGCCTAGCAGTATAAAATTTTCCTTTAGCAGTATTAACTTTTTGGCTAGAATTTTTGTTTGTTAATGTTGTTCTTATTTGATAGGGCATCTTTACAGTTGATTGTGCTGATTTAGAAAACTGTGACATTGGTCTTGCACTATAAACTATAGTTTTAGGATGAGCAGTATTAACAGGCCTAGCAATATTAAGTGATCTTAGGCCAACTTTCATTAAAACTGCTCTTGGAACCATGTTCATGTGAGCACTAGGGTGAGACTTTTTAGCAAAATAATTGTAATTCACCCTTGTATAATTATTCCTAGATACCACTCTTTCCTTTGATGGTAATTGCAGTTAGCCATCACATGTCAAAACTTCCACAGATAAAACAAGCTTTATTGTACATCACAAAGTCACTTCCTAGCTGTTGGGACTTCTGATTATTCCAGCTTCTTTGATTTCCCCTAGGACTTTTTGACCTATACGTTTTAGCATACTTAACTGGTTTCCTGACTGGTTTTTCTTGTTGTTTAGGTCTAACAAATTCTATTTTAGCAACAGTAGGAAAAATAGTTTTCTTCTCTAACTTATCATCTGACACCAACTCCTTAACCAATGAGGGCATTAATAATCTATAACCTTATAGAAATACTTTCACTAACACTATTACTATCTTAGGTCCATAGCTTTAAACTCAGGCTGTTGAGTCTCCTCTAGAGAACAAAAAAAAAAAGAAGAAAAAAAAAGAGTTGGACAAATCAAACTTTGGGGGTGAAAATAACCCTGTAGGAGGAGGTGGAACATCATTATAGCTTAAAAACCCCACACCCTTTCTACTTTTATTAGTTATCAAAACTCCTATAAATTAGGTCTAGACCTATAAGCATTATCAAAATTTTTAATTTTAAGTTGATTACTTTCTTTTTCTTGCTTAAGTTTTTGTAACTCACTTTTAAGCATACTAAGTTCTGGAGTCTTATATATAGTATATCTCTTTTAAAGAACAGCAAGTTAGCTCAACAAAAAATAACCACATTCTTTTTTAAAATACAAGTTGCTCTTCCACAGATGCTAACCCTCTTTTATAAGTAGCTAAATTGAACTCAGATTTGTTAAACTCTATTCTTAAATCATCAAGTTGAGTTTTAAGAGTTTCAAAGCTTTTTAGGCAAGTTTTTGAACAAATTTTGTCATTATGTACCTCAGAGTCTGAAAAAGCCATAAGAGCCATGTATGTAGGAACTTCATCATCTGTCATATAGCTCCAGTCAAAACCAGCTCCATCAATAGCCACCATGGATTTGGAGGAAATTTCTTCCACAGAAAAAAATTAAAAAAAGGGGTTGGTGGAAATTATGGGGGGGGGAATATAAAAAAAAAATAATATATATATATTTATTGGGTTTTTATTTGGGGGGGGGGGTTTTGAATTTGATAATTATTATGAGTATATTTAAGTTTAGAAATATTGTTAATTGGTACGATTTTTAAATGAATATTTATATTATTGTGATAGTTGAAACACTCCACCTTAGATTTGTTATATCCAGTTATGTCACTCCCATTGATAGTGATATTTCTATCAGTTTTCTAGAAAAACCTTCTTGTCCTTATGCTCAATAATGCTAACTGCCATTTCAAATCCATCTCTTCTATGTCATCTTCATGGATTTGTTCAAGGTCCTCATATACAAGTTGAGACCCGTTTGGTTGACTGACCAAAAATGCATAAACATTGTCATCACTTAAGTTAGCAGTACTAACTTGAGTACTAGTAGTGATACAAGTTGAGACCCGTTATTGGTGTGACTGACCAAAAATGCATTAACATAGTCATCACTAATTAGCAGTACTAACTTAGTAACTATAGTGCTAACTTGAGTGCTAGCAGGGCTAACTTGAGTGTTAGCAGTACTAACTCCATTAGTAGTATTAACTTTATTAGTACTGCTAGGGGATGACACAAAAGCCATATTCTGAGAGCTTGAGCTTGAGCTTGAGCTTGCAGTTCCTTTAAAACTGTTAGATACGAACAATCATGAATTAGTTGTAGAGATCAACAAAAGCTCATTGTGTGTCTTAGATCATGTTTATTCCTCAGACGCACAACATAAGTATTCCACTCAGAAGGTAGACTTTATCAAAAATTTAAATAGAGTATCTTCTGTAAAATATTTCGACCCAAGATTGCCAGCTAACTTATAATCTTCTAAGCTATTAAAAATAGAGTCAAGAGACTTTGTGCTTGATCACAAAGATCTCATAACATTAGCTTCAGGAAGAGTCCTTTGATTCCATCTTGTGGCATTCATTACCACCAAATCATGTTTGTATAGCAGCAAATAAAGTCTTAGCATACTTGTACTAATTAAAAGTCATTAGATGTTCATTAGGAAATGCCATCAGTAACATACTTCTTGCCTTCACATCATTCTTCTTTTGAGCCTTTTCTTCAGTAGTTACAAGACTTGGTATTGGAAGTTGAGCAGCCACACCATTTGTTGTTGATGAGCTACTTGTTTGAATGAGTTCTATTCTCTATGACATTCATACAGCACTAGTCCTTGGGAACTTAGAAAGTATTGCTTAATCCTTAGCCTCCATGATATCATATTCACCCTGTTTGAGAATGGGCAACTTTGCATTTTAAAAAAATTTTTTAATTCTATTTTTTTATATATTATTTTAAAAAAATTTTTAAAAAAAAAAAAAATAAAAAATAATTTTTTTTTAAGATATGATTTGTAGCAGTTCTAGATCCATCACTTCCTTGTGAGAAAGGAATTCTTTTTGTTATTTCTACTAGATCAAAGTTTCAGAACACCAAGCTCAGATACCACTTGATGAACCCAACTTAAAATCGATTCCTTACTTTTAAAGTTAAGTTACTTTAGAAAATCAAAAACAACTATGATAGAAACTTTGTGATAACTAAAGATTATGCAGATACTATCTAATACTTAGAAGAATATTAATAAAACATATATTATATGAACAAATGAAATTACTAAAAAGCTCTAATATTAATATTATCAATAATACGAGTCCTCTGTGTAGTACTAGGGTTTACAACCTTGAAGCTATATATCAAAATGTATGGAATGTGGTTAATATGTGTTATATGGTCCATATCAATCTATAACCCTAGGACCTCCTTTTTATACACCAAGGAGTCCCTAACCGGCTTCCAATATTTTTCAAAGTTGTAATGATCTTCTAAACAAAAAACTTATACATCATTACAACAATATCTCATACTTATCCCGTCAAGAAATTCAAGTAAGCAATTACTACATCTATATATCCTACTGAAATAGAAACTCTTCTAGCAGTTGTAATCTTTCAGCAGTTGTAAGCAACAACATTAACTTTTATTCCAGTAGCACTAACTTAGCAATATTAACTTCAAGATCATCATGAAGCCTTTTGATCCCAACAAAATGGGATAGCTATTATCAAGTTAGTCCATTACGAGCTCCTAAGCACTCTCCACTCATAACCTATCTTCCCTCTTATTACCTATCGTGGAGAAAAGAAATGTGGCTGAGCTAAAGCTCGGTGAACACATATAAACAAAACAGAGATCAAACATATATAGTAAACGAAATAGAATCAGAGATTTCATATATCCTCGTAACTAAACGAATAAGTAGCCAAACAAAACATATAGAAATGCCCCACGAGCTCAAAACAAAAGACTAAAGCATGCCACACGCTTAGACTAAATAATCATATATATATATATATATATATATATATATATATCATAGCAAGTTGTACAAGGGAGTTGCAATCTTCACATGTACCAAAACAAAATGTGCAATAGGGTGTTGGCACCACACTAAGCCATCCACCAAAACAAAACTAAACAATGTACATAGGATGCATCCATACGCCCCATATAATCAAATCAAATCATATATGGCCAAGTGCATAATAGAGCACACAAAACAAAAGGGGACGTCATGGACTGATCACACCGCCATAGATAATGTCCGCTCAAATGGTGCCATCCAAAACGCGGCATGTACCTCTATGGCTAGTTTAGCACGGCATTAAAATAAAACAAAGGTTCAATATTCATATCGAAAAGAAACATATAGTTAACAAAAGGTCATGTCCTAAACAAAACGAATAAGCGTCATATCAAAGCAATGTCCAAATAAAGCATGTGTGAATTGAGTTTAGAGGGTTCAACGAAATTATCAAATAAGTAGCAAACGAATAATGAATCAAAGGCTAGGGAACATATATAGGGATCTCAGATGTCCAAAATAGATGCAGATCAAATCTCATAAGAATCCTTAAAAGAATGAATAGAATATATGTACCTTAAACAATTCAACTCTTACTTGAAAAACTCAACCTACTCCCGCTTCAGATTATCTACATAAATTAAGGAATCAATTATCAATATTTACTTCATTAGTTATATAGTCTAATGAGCAGATAATAATTTGACATTTTATTCGTATAATAAGGAAAATAAGCCCCATCTAAAAAAAAATATTGATCGACTTATAACATGAGTATACTAACTATAGTTTTACATCCATACCAGTTTATATCTTCAATTAATCACTTTTATCATTACGTAAAAACATGCATTTCGTGCATAAAATCCAACAGAATCACTTTTGTCAGACAAATGTATGGTTATAAAAGAGCTATTTCAAATGACCTATAGAGTCATTAATTAAATAGAAAAGATAGAAAGAGATGCACACATTAATATAAAAAAAAAATAGATTTCAACCAGTAATAAAACCAATGTTATTTTAAAACAAATGATGCTAAACGAAGACCAAGATAGAGAGAGTGGGTGCTCGAGGCATAGAACTCGATTTCGCATTGATGCCTTAAAGCTCCGATTTTATGACCACGTATCATGACAGAATGGCCCCGCTTCATCCACAGCTCGCCCCCAAAGAAGAGAGTCACGTTCCCTCTATTTCTGATTCCTCTAGTAAGACATTGATCTCGAAGGAATCTTCCTTCTAGGAGGGAGAGTGTGATGATCCTCCTAAACCATAATGGGAGGGTACGATTTCATCATTCGGCGGGGCCATCATATTGATTCAAAAGATAACCGGTGGTTCTCGACTTTCTCTGGTTTCCGCAACCGTAACCATACTAAGCCATATCCAAAAATTAGGGTTCAATATAGGGAGTCTTTGATGTTTACTATTTACTTTACCTTTACCCAACTTAAAGAATTATGCCATGAATTCATAAGAACTGCTATTTGTAGAGATTCTATAGCTTCGAGCCCTTTAGTTCGTTATCAAGTATATAGCTTAGAGGGTGATCACTAGCACTCAACCACTCCCCTTCCCGGGCTAAGCCCCCTCCCCCCTTCGTTGCTTTTGGCGAAGCTATGAGTTCATGAGCAAGTGAATGAACGAGCCATGTTCCTAAAATGAGTGACCATCTTTTTTTTCTTCTCTTTCCCTATCCCTTTAAAGCCCGATTAGGCGCTAGCGCTTGACTAATAAAACAAACCTTTCAGAAATTTGGCATACTTTGGAATTTGAGCTAATGCTTTGATGAAAGGCAAATTGATGTGGAGTTGCTTCAGGTTTTCCAAGAACTTTTTATGTTGAGCCTCTTCTTTTTATTTTCTCAATCTTCGGGGAAAAGGAACAGGTGGCGTTTGTACTTCACTTGATGGCTGATCAACAGGTTTGTTGGTCTTCTTGGGTTGATCTTCGGTGAGGACTTCATTTGATTCAATTAGTTTGTCATGATTTACTACTAGAGGTTCTTCGGTATGTATATTGGTGTTGTTATCTTGAACAACTTGAGTTGCAGTTTTTCTACCTCTAGTAGTTACTCCTTTAACTTCGCAATCTGTCATTGGATCATTATTGGTCACTTTTAACAATTCTTGTACCACGAATCTGAGCTCAATTAATGAATTGTTCCTTTCTTTAAATAAGAGCTCGTTGGTAGTTTGGAAGTCACAGATAAATGCCCTCATCTCCTAGTGTTCTCGTTTTCCTTCGTCAATGAACTTGTATAACATTTCTTCCATTGTTAACCATCTTTCTGGATAGGTAAAATGATATGGACGAAGTCTGGATGATGCTCCTGAAAAGTAAGACATGATTCAAAGTAAAGCTATTCTAGAAAAATAGACTTGTAAAGAAAATAACGTTAACCAATACGCCGTATACAAATAATTGAATATGTCATATTGCTGATCAGAGAAGATACGTTGTATTGGTCAGAAAGATGGATACGCCGTATCGGGTTATCGACTAGAACAGTGTATTATGAAAAACAATTAAATAAACAAACAATTAAAACACACAAACAATACAAGCAAACAATCAGGAATATACACTATTCTAAAGTACACAAATCCTAAGGGTTAGATCTAATCTAAAAACCAAAATATCAAATAAAAATCAAGATTAAATTTTCACTCCCCGGAAACGGCGCCAAAAACTTGATGTGTCGTTGTGTGGTTTTGATTTATTGATTCAAGTTTTAAATTTATATTTTGCCGACTTTACCAAAAACAACACTTTAACGGGCAGTGTACCCGATCGATGGGAGTTTCGTGGTAAGTAGGGTGTCGATCACTAAGAGCGAGAAACACTTTTAATTTATTAATACTTTGGTTTTTCTAATCTAAGTTAGTCTAATCTATGCTAAACCTATGTTAATCCTAAATCTAATGGATAAGGGGGTTTTCAGCCTGAGAGACTAGTACGGATTTTGTGGTGACTAAAACCAATTCAAGACACTAAAACACACGCAGGTAAATTAACAAAAGATAAAAAAGCGGTTGAGCCAAATATAAGAAAACTGTATTAGCCATCATTAATCCGATTAGAGCGTTGGTTTGTTTATTTAGTGCAATGATTTCTTATCTCGAGGCGGCATATCATTCTTAAGATTAAGGCGGTACTTCTTCCTTAAACCTAGACACATAGAATTCTGTCATAATTAAACGCATCCGCATAAAGCATCCTTATTTGCTGATTATAATCTATCTTAGGGATTAAAGCAATGGTGATCTTGTTAAACCTTAGCTCATAGAGACTTTACCCACTTACTGCTTAATGGCAATTCATACACTAGTAGTCCACTAACCAAGTCTTTACCAATTAATTAAGAACGTACTCGTTGATCCCAAGGGTCACCAGCCGGTCCAACTAAGCTTACTAATCTAAAGGCAAAGATAGGCCGTTATTTGTGATCCTATTGGTCTAGATGTATTAATCACTATATGGAGAGCCATCCCGGAATCTAAATTACTTGGTCTGAATCACTAGATCCAGTTGAATGATGGGTCGCATACAAAAGCACGTAAACAAGTATATTGATAAACATAAATAAGCATTCAACGATAAATTAAGAAATCGAGATAAACAAACCAAACATTCAGATCTTCATGATAACGGCTAATACCTGAAGGTATTAGCCTTCAAACATCATAATTAATACAAAAGTAATGATTTAGCCAAGGTAAACTAACCGAGTTAACGAATGATACCAAAAACTAAACGATTACAAGAGTATAAGAAATTACACGTTGTCTCCTATGGAATTAATTGCGTTGCTCGACCTCTTCTGCTCTTTTTCTCCTCTAAAAATTAACTTTTATGGTTTAGGTATCGAGAATATGTTTTAGCACACTTAAAACTTGTTTTTGAGTTTTCTATTTATAGGGTCTAGAATATGATCGATACGGCGTATCGAAAGACTTCGATACGGTGTATCGAGGGTTTCTTGGAGTAGGAACCACGTTTGATATCTTCCAAAATCTTCACATTCTATATCTTGAATACGGTGTATTGCATTCTTTTGGATACGGCGTATTGGTCTTGTTTCCTTCGTGGTCTTTGGTGAAGTCCAGGCGCATATACGCCTTATCTTCCTTGATGGATACGGCATATTAGTTGTCAGAATCAGTAATCTTCATATTTCTTCGTTTAAGCTCCAAAATGCGAGCCTTTTAGTTAACTTTCACCAAGTACTCCATAGTTACTGCAATTCTTAAATATAAACGATTAAGTAACAATTCTTTGCAATAATTATACAAAATGGGTTTATTACATGGGATAAATGATGCTATAAAAGTTACATTATTTGATGTCATCAGTCAACATCAAACAGTACTGCGGTAGGTGACTTGCGCGATCCTATATGGATCAAACTTGTTTCAACTGGATATCAATTTGGTCTAGTTTATGAATTGACGACTCAATCGGTAATATAGTAACTAACCGATTCACTCTTATCGTGTTGTCTGCTTTGAGACATACCGATAATGAGGGAACAAGCAAGTACGGTGAAGCTAATACATATGTGTTAGAGAATCTAATACTTCAAGCTGGAAATCATGTCAAGGAGGTTCTTTCAAATTGAACCTACCTGATTACATGTCGGTCCTCACGGAACTGAAGGTTAACGCTACCAATAATTGACGAATGACAAATCCATGTTCGTCCATATATGTGCTTATTACTAACATATTAATTGCAAATTCATACAATGGTGGTGGTTCCTTATTCCAGCTGAGTCAGATTCCTAACCACATGCTCATACTCAAGACCTAAAGTTTCAATAAATCAAGAAAGCTCAAGATTATACAAAGATAAAGACGTCCGCTACTCTGATATTCAACATCTTCCTTAAAGACATCAAGTTATCAAGTCAAATATTATTTAAGGAAATTGTTATCAAGATTTTAAAACACATAAAGTATGAGCATGTTGGTCCAAAGACACAAGATCACAAGAAGGCGAAGTATTACAAGATAATCAAGTAATAATGCAAGAGATAAGATCTCAAAAAGTTCAATATCAAATGATAAAGGCTTAAGATCACGAGGCCATCAAGCATGAAGGAAAAAGCTCAAGCTTAATGATCAAAGCACACTACAAAAGATACAAGAAAATGTTCAAGATTCAAGACTACGAGCTAGATTGAAGAAGAATTATAAAATGCTAAGTTTAAGATGTTTGTAAACTAGAGTGACCTCCCTTATGGGGAGATTGTTAGGAATCCAGAAAAGGATCAATCACTCTTAGTATTTTGTATCTTAGCTCGTAGTGTACGAATGTAATAGATTAGGAAGCTAACCGGGTCACCCATGGAAAGCCCATGGGTGACCGGTCCATACCTTGTATAAATACCATCTTCATACATGGAGAAGGTGTTGGTTTCTCTTACTTTCACATAGTTAAGTGTGTTTTATCTCTCTAGAAACCATCCATCCTTTCTCTCTCTAGATTATTCTTTCATATTGATGTGTGTTTGATATTTGGATAACCTACAAGGTTGTGTTTGGTTTTGTTTGTAAATGGGTTGGGAGTTGGGTTAACATGATGTTGTGTGCCCGTGTGTTAGAGTGAGTATAAAAACATTCATTTTGTAGTTACGCTATACTACACTTTCAACAATAATATTTTTTTCAAGAAAAATGTGACACGAGTACAAATATAGACTTTGGCTTACTCCTTAAGCCACTTAGAACAACTAGCACATGTATTCATTCACAATTGCAGTTCGATATACTCAGTGGCGGAGCCAGGAAATTAAGTAGTGGGTGGCAAAAAGAAAATTCCCACAAGATACCTATCTCTTAGTGTACGTTAAAACAAGTCGGGTTGGGTTTAATTCAACATTTTAAAACACCTCTAGTTCAAGGTATCAACAACAATATGAGTTTTTCGTGTCTATGCATCAAAACCCGAGTATGGTAGTAATTTTAACCTCTTTATCATAAACTTAAGTGATTTAAACTATATATTTTTTCATAGGTAAAATACATAAATGTGACCATAACTAAAATGTTCAATTAAAATCAAATGACATATGTTATTAACAAAATCATGCTATACATATTTGACAATTTGAAGATTCCAACTTAGCACTTAAAAGATTGAAACCAAATTTTTTTAAGTTACTGTATATTAGACCAAATATCAATGCAATGTACATTTTAGAAAAGAGATCAATTATATAATATTTTCCCACTACCCCACTCCTCACCATCCTAATTCTCACACCTACTTTTATAATACTTTTACAATTCACACATTAGTCTTCTCCGCATTCTTACCGATCTAGAAACCCACCGGAGAAAAAAATCAACTTTTTTTGTTAGAGAGCACTCTAGCTTTTTGCAAGCTTAGAATGAAGAGGGCACACAGATTTTATGAGGGAGGGCACTGACATTTTTTCTCATAAAATTTACTATTTTTATTATATATTTTGTGTACCTAAGAGCTTGGTTGGGGGCATCGCCCCCCACTACGGCTACAGTGGCTCCGCCCCTAGACATACTAGTTTATACCGTTAATACCTAAAGAATCATAATTACATAAACATGCTTTATTAGTTTCTTAATACTAAACTCGGTAAGTAAAATCTCCTTGGTATCTTGGGAAGTGATTGACCAAATGCAACCGCAAGGATAAAGTGAGCTCGATCGAGCGGGGTGGTGGAATAGTGTAAACTTTTATCTAAAATCACCAAGAACACTACCAACTGAACACAACCAATCACCTCTTAGCTCAATCGATTACAATACAGATCCAGATTTACAATGAAACAAACCTAACAGCTATGACAACTTACAAACCCTAGCTATAGCAATCTTGAAAGAGAAAGTAGAATAATGAGAAAGAAAGTGAATCTCAGTTACAAGAGAATGAAGAAAAAAATGGCCTTTCTATATCTGGTAAAACTTTATCAACTCTTGTTTACAATAAGCTCTTTGAACTCCTTAGCCGGGAACAACTATGGTCCTTGAACTTTATACATCTTTGCATCCAGTCCCTCCATACTTTGACAAACCTAAAAACCATAAAAGATAACACCACAAAAACACTTTAACATGTTAGCAATATTAGTCTCTCACATCTTCAATCCAGATTTAGCTTATAACATGATCTTTTAATACACCCCCTTATGCTAAACCTGGATCACGTTCACCAAATTCAACATATCACACATTCTCTTATGATTAGCTGAACTCAAACCTTTTGTAAGAACATGAGTTGTATTAAACTCAGATTGAATCTTACTAGTTTTAAAAACTCTTTCAGCAATTTTCTCTCTTAGAAAATAAAGATCAATTTCAAAATGCTTGGTTCTTTTATGAAACACAGGATTTGCAGCTATTTGCATAGCTGCATTACTATCACAGAACATCTCAAATGGAATAGTGTAATCAACTTTCAAATTTGTCAACAGCTTTAGAATCCAGATTATCTCACAAGCAACATTAGACATTACCCTGTATTCAGCCTCAACTGAAGACTTGGCTAAAACGTATTGTTTCTAGCTTTTTGAAGAAACAAAACAAGTGCCAAGAAAACTGCAAAACCAGTTATAGATCTTCTAGTAGGTTTACATTTTGCCCGGTCATAGTCAACAAATGCCGTTAACGCAAACTTGTCATCCTTTTTATAAAACACCCTCTTTTCAGGAGTACCCTTAAGATACCTAAGTCCCCTAAAAGCAAGTTTAAGATCAGGCTGCATATAACAATCCATAGCCTGACTTAACTTATGCACCACATAAGAAATATCAGGTCTAGTAATAGTCAAGTAATCAATTTACCAAGGAGTTTTTGAAAATTTTCAAAACTAACAAAAGGATAATCTTTCTTGTTAATAATCTTTAAATTTGGCTTGTTAGGATTAATTTCAATAGGTGTAGAAGCATATTTACAACCTAACATTCCAAAATCTTGTAACAGTTCCAAAACATATTTTCTTTGAGAAAAACACAAACCATTATCATGTATTTTAACCTCAATTCTAAAAAAATATTTTAATTCTCCTAAATCTTTGATAAAAACTTTAGAACTCAACAAAGTTTTAAATTTATTAATCTCATTAATATCATTCCCTGTAATGATTATATCATCAACATAAACCAGCAAAACTATCATATTATGTCCCTCAGACTTAATAAACAATGAAATATCATTCTTACGTTGATCAAAACCAAATTCCTTTAACAAGCTCGTTAATTTTTCATTTCACTTCCTAGAGGCATGCTTTAAACCATATTAAGATTTTTTTAACTTGCACACCCTTAGATAATTTCCTACAAATTATCCTTTCGGCAAGGACATATAAACATCATCTATAAGATCTTCATATAAGAATGCATGATTCACATCAAGCTGAAAAATATACCAACTATTCAAAACAAGTAGACTTAACACACACCTAATAGTTACCATCTTAACAACCTGGAGTAAAGTTCTCCTCATAATCAATGCCTTCTTTCTGGCTATAACCTTTAGCCACCAGTCTCGCCTTATATCTTTCAACCTCACCATTAGCCTTATATTCGATCATATATATATATTTACAGCCTATAGGGATTCTTCCCTTAGGAAGATCAGATATAACCCAAGTATTATTCCACTTTAGAGCTTCCATTTCATTGTTCATAGCCTCAACCCATCTGCTATCAGTTGAGGCTTCTTTATAAGTCTTAGGCTCTATTTTTTTATTCAAATTTGTCACAAAATAGCAAGTCTTAGAAGTAAGATTAACATAATTAACATATTTGTTAAGACCATACTTAACTTTTCCATCTAATTCATAGTCTTGCAACCTACTAGGTAACTTAGATCTTCTACTTGACTATAACAGTATCCTCATCTGCTAAACTAAATGGATCTAATTCAAATGAACAATAATTTGACCAAAATTTTCAAAGGCTTCCCCCTCATACTCATACTTATCATCATCAGAAGTTGCATCAACATCCTCTGGTTGACCATCTACTATTCTATTTCCAAGTGGATCAATGTTCTCCTCATTGGATAATGAAGTTTTAGGAACATCTTTATCAATGGTAGAGGCAAAATGGTCTGCAGAACCCTCTGCATCATCAAGATTGGTTTCAAGTTCTATATCAGACCCAAAAGATAATTTTGTGCCATCATCTTTAGTGTTTCTATCTCTCTCATCATCGTATGGTTCATTAGACCTTGGTTGTCAAAGAAATTTAAATTGTTGTGTCATTTAACTCTAAATAAAGTCTTTAGTTAAAGACTAGTTTTTAAAAGGATAAACTGTTTAATAAAACTTGACATCTTTGCTAAACAAATTCTATTTAGTTTTTAGGCTAAAGAATTTATATCCCTTTTTATCTCAAGAATATCCAATAAAAACACATTTTTTAGACTTAAGAGAGAATTTGTCAATGTTATGAAGCACAGAAACAAAACATAGGCAACCGAAAGATCTTAAATGAGATAGACTAGGTTCAGTTTAATATATCAACTCATAAGGCCTCCTGTCAGATAGAACAACAGATGGTAACATGTTAATCAGATAGATAGCAGTCAACACACACTTATTCCACAGGTTCAAAGGTATGCCTCCTGGAACTTGAGAGCCATAGTCACATTAAATAAATGATTATGCTTTCTCTCAGTAAACCTATTTTACTGAGGTGTATAAGCACGAGATGTTTGATGAATAATACCTTATTCACAATGACTGTTAAATTGTTTATTAACAAACTCAGTTCCATTGTCACTTCTAAATATCTTGGCTATTTTCTTTAACTGATTTTTTATTAGATTAAAAAATATAAGAATATTTAAAAAAATCATCTTTGCCTTTTAACATCCACACTCAAACAGCGCTACTAAAGTCATCACCAATTATAAGAAAATACTTAAACACTTCTCCACTTTTAACCCTATATGGCCCCCAGACATCAAGATGAATGACTTGACCTAACTTAGTAGTCTTATGTTCACTAAATGGAAAAGGTTCCCTGGTTTGCTTAGCCTTGTGACAGACTTAAAAAGGATTAGCAGCCATATCATTTAGTTCAATTTTATGTTTTAAGACACTTAAGACTTGATTAGCAGGGTAACCCAATCTATTGTGACACAAACATTTAGACACACTACAAGACTTAACATTACTATTAGTGTATTTCTTACCCTGGTCAAGCTTGTATAAACCATTAACCATACTACGAGTCCTCACTAGGGACCTTTAAATTGAGTCTTGAATCAAACAATCATTTTCATTAATCAACACACTAACTTTATTAACACTAGCCACTTTATGCACAGATAACAAAGTCACATGATAACCATGGACAACCAGCACATCATGAATGATTAAGGTTTCAGTAAGTTTAAAACTTCCAATTTCATTAACCTTAGCAACAGTTCCTTTAGGATGTGAAACAGTTATATCTAAATGTGACACATCTATAACATTAAACAAAAACATTGTAGTGTTATTCATATGCTGGCTAGCCCCAGAATCAATAATCCACCCAACATAAGTACAATAAGTACTTATGTCAAAATTAAAATTAAAAAATCTACATGCAGCAAAACAAAAAACATGACAAGAACTAATAGAAGTACCTATAACATTTCCCTAAATGTCATAAGCACCTAAATGTCACAAGCAATACCATAACCATAACAACTTAACATACTCATCAGTCTCTTATATTTATCACTAGTAAAAGTATGAGTACCATCATTACCACCAGTGATAGTACAAGAATTACTAGCAGACACAGAATTAACGGCAGTCTTAGGTTATTAACTTGAGGGTTCTTTTTAAACCTTGGAGGATAACCCACAAGCTCAAAAAATCTCTTAATAGTATGACCAGTCATATTACCATGCTTACAAACCAGATTGGTACTAGGACCTCTAATAAACCTCCTATTCTTGTTATTCCTATTCCTAAACCAATCATTATTGCTTCTGGCAATAAATGCAAATGAGCTAGACTTAGAATCATGCATATTAGAGTTCCTGTGGGACTCGTCTCTAGATAAAGTATCAAAAGCAAGCTTAACATCTGGTATAGGATCAGTAATAAGAATATTAATCCTGACACTACTAAACACATCATCAAGACCCATAAGAAACTATATTAGCCTTAAGAGCTGATTATGTTTTGAACCATTTGACCCGTTAGAGTAAAAATGGTTCATTGTCCTGGCTAATTGAAGGCTATTCATGTCCTACCTAAATATTCTTATGTTGGTTGTCATATGTGATTGTCTATGTGTATGTGTGTTAATTTTTGTGCGAAAATCCTAAGAATAAATTTATATAAACAGATGAGGTGGGAAATGTTGTTGATTTTCTGGCATCACCACTGGCTTTAGCCATCACCAAGACAATTTTATATGTAGACAACGGTCTGAATGTCATAGGAGTTGGAGTTGACAACCCCTGTTATAAGAATTACGACGTCGTAAGATACAAAAAGATCGAAGGTAGTGAGAAAGCACACTAGCTCACTGTATTTTTAGAGTTTCAAATAAACTATAATCATCTTGTTTGAATTTTCTTAGTTTGACTTCACCTATCTTGATAAAGGTAGCAATGTTGATAGTTAGTTTCTATATTCTATGCTTTGATAGCCTTGTGTTTTCATAATTTTCAGTGCTTATTTCTAATTAAAATAAGAAAATTTGGTTTTTGTCTATTCTATTTTTCACTTATACATAACATAATTTTAGTCGCATATGTACTTAGATAATAGCTGAAAAGAATGAGGGTGTGATTGATGGATACCGTATTCAATTCGTATTTAGAAAATAGTAACCACACTCATTGCATACTTAATTTCTTGTCATGTGCATTTTAGTTCTTTGTAATTTTTTATTTAATGTGGAATCTTAATAATCGAATTTAAGCCTATACATTTTGTTATCTTCTTGAAAACCACATGAAAAAAAGTATCATTGATCACTATTTAAAGGATACACTGGAGATATAGACACAAATCAGCCACATTAAACCTCATAGTTGTATCAAGTTAATATAACAAGGAAAAATATAGTATCCATACATATAAACTCATTTGACCATAACATACCTCCATAATCCAGATAGGAGCTGAGGTTACCAAAGGCTCAAACGCGAGTGAAATATAAAAATAATAGCAAGGGTAATTTGTAGTTGGCAAGGTTTACATGATGATATATAGTTGAGTGCAACGCTATGTAATTGGTTATCAAGTGAGCAGCACAAGACTACAACGGAGGTCAATCAAGGACATTAAGGGTTGCTTCTTCAATGTTGTTCTTTAGTGGTCATTATTTTCAGTTACTAGTTTGATCATAATAGTGTCAACTAATCAATATAATAATTGACGAAATAGGTTGTTACAAATATTAATGACCACTTTTGCGTCGTCATTATTTAGTCATCATATTTACATTTCACCACTATTACGTTTCGTGACGGACCTATAGTGACGACGAGTGACCACTCTGATATTGTCATTAATCAGTTAAATGACCAAATATCTACCTGTTAGTGACAAAATCCTTCTGGTCACTAAATCTTTTTTCTTTTTCTTTTTTTAAATGTAAAGAATACGTAATTGGTTACAAAGATTCAGGGAACAAGATGAATGGACATGCCCGTGATCTACATACAACATTAACAACTTTAATTGAGAAATCCAAGCATCTTATTCTTCACATATCCACACTAGTAGTAACTACATTTCCCATAACGTACAATACTGAAACCATAAGCCATTCCGGTTAAGAAAAGCATATAACACAATATTAATATGCCTCATTACTACTAAACCTCACATGCATTGACTACATTTCCTTCATAAAGGCAACCCTACAATCAAAACTGCAGTATCATCCTTATAGTAAGATCATAAGGTTATCATCCATAAGGCTTCATCATTTGCAAAAGAGCTTGTTACTTAAGATAGAGAACTACATTTCCTCTTATAAAGACCTTCTCAAACCATTAGGCAGATCCCCTCCTCAGATACATGATCCAAGTAACCATCTACAAAAGGCATCATCCTCTATTAGAAGCCTAACCATCTCTATAACTCCAAGCACAACATAACACTAACTCATTCCCTAGCCACTTTCTTGTTTTGAACATTACTTTTCCACTGACCAATGCCATCTATTAACCTAAGATCCAAACATTGGTTACAGCATCAGTTTCCAGAAGGCTTCAACTTTTACTATTTCTAACTATTAGGATCAAAAGCCTCTTGATGTTGTTTGGAAGTTACTACTGCTAGTGGAAGTTAAGACTGTTAAGGTTTGTGTTAATGCTGCTAAGCATAAATTAATGTTGTTAGTAATCTTAATGAAAAATATGTCAAGTAGTTAGTACTGCTAGTTACTACCGCTAGTGTAAGTTACTACTGCTAGTGTATTACTACTGCTAGTAAAGTTAGTACTGCTAGTAAAGTTAGTACTGCTAGAGTAAATTTAATACTGCTAGTGTAACTTAGTACTGCTGGTGAAGATTGAAGAAAACTTTCTAAGTAGTTAATGCTGCTTGTACACAGTTAGTGCTGCTGGTACAAGAGTTACTATTGTTGGTGTTGAAAGTTCATACTGCTGAAAGGATAAAGACTTCTCAGAGAAAAGATAAAGATTGCTTATGAGATATGTATGAGATATTTTTGTAAAAGATACGTATAAGTTATTTGTTTATAAGATCATGATAATTTAGGAAAATATTGTAATCCCATTAGGTTTCCTTGGTGTATAAAAGGAGGACCTAGGGTATAGAATTCTATGCATTAGTATCAAAGTATCAAATCGAGTCATTCATAGAATTGTCATAGCTTCAAGGTTTTGTAAACCCTAACACTATTAAGAGTGTTCGTATTATATTGAGGCTGAAAGTTTGGTAAACTATTTGTTATTGATCTTATTCATTACTGTTTCATTGAAATTCTTCTTAGTATCATTGACTAGATTCCGCATAGTCTTTGATATTCACAATCAAAGTTTCTATCATAGTTGTTTTGAATTTATTTAATACAACTTAGCCTTATACAAGCTAAGCAAGATCTATTCTATTGGGATCAACAAGTGGTATTAGAGCTTGTGAGAAGCTTTGAATAAGAAGAAACTTTACTACACACAAGATCTACTTTTTCAAGAAGCAATGGATTCACAATCTACTCAAACCATCAAGCTACCCATACTCTAACCTGGTGAGTATGATCTCTGGAAGATGAGGATGGAGCAGTACCTACAGTGCATTGATACACTCTATGGGAGATCATAGAAAATGGTAATGCACCCATAGTAACAAAAACTATTGATGGTAAGGAGACTGTTATCCCTCTTATAAGTGTTAAAGAGAAGGCACAAAGAAGGGTAGAGTTGAAGGCAAGAAGCACTTTGTTGATGGCCTTACCTAATGAGCATCAATTAAAGTTCAACTCATACAAGGATGCTAAGACACTGATGCAGGCTATTGAGAACAGATTTGGAGGTAATACTGCTACAAAGAAAACTCAGAAAAATCTTCTGAAGCAGCAATATGAAAACTTTGTTGCATCCAACACAGAAGTGATTGAGTAAACCTATGAAAGACTTAAAAAGCTAATTAGTCAACTAGAGATGCATGGTGAAGTTATCCCTCAAGAAGACATCAATCAGAAGTTCTTGAGAAGTTTGTCACAAGAATAGACTATGCATACTATTGTGTGGAGGAACAAACCAGAGATTGAGACATTGAGTTTGGATAACCTCTTCAATAATCTGAAGGCTTATGAATCAGAGGTCAAGGGGACATCTAGCTCAACCACAAACTCACACAATGTAGCCTTTCAGTCCTTTAGCAGCATTAACAGTGCAACTAGAGAAGTTAATACTGCTCAGGGTGTTAATACTGCTAGCACTCGGGGTGCTGCTGATAGCTCAACAACTGTTGAAAATTTGAGTGATGTTGTGATTTATTCCTTCTTTGCTAGCCAACCAAGTATTCCACAGCTTGATAATGAAGATCTACAACAAATCCATCCTGATGATCTAGAAGAGATGGACTTGAGGTGGAACATTGCTATGCTGACTATGAGGGCAAGAAGATTCCTAAAGAATACTGGAAGGAAGCTGGACATGGCCAACAAAGAAAGAATTGGGTTTGACAAGTCCAAGGTGGAGTGTTTCAACTGCCACAAGAGAGGACACTTTGCAAGGGAGTGCAGGGCACCCAGGAATCAAGACAGCAGAAACAGGGAGCCTACCAGAAGGACTGTGCTAGTTGAGGAAACTACTTCAAATGCCTTAGTGTCTCAGTGTGATGGCTTTGGCTATGATTGGAGTGACCAAGCAGAAGAAGGTCCAACCAATTTTGCTCTCATGGCTTATTCTTCAACAAGTTCAACTTCTTCTACAAACTTTGAGGTATCTAATGACTCAAATTGTTGTTCATCTTGTTTAGAATATGTAAAAGATCTAAAAGAACAAAATGAACAATTAGTTAAAGACTTAAGAACAGCTAGGATAAGTGATGTCTCTTATAAAACTGGTTTAGAATCTGTAGAAGCTAGACTGTTAGTCTTTAAGAAAAATAAGTCTGTGTATGAGGAAGATATAAAACTCTTAAAACGTGAAATATATTTAAGAGAATTAGATATTACAAAGCTTAAAAGGAAGTTAGAGTTGGCTACAAAAGAAAAATATGAGGTTGAACTTACAGTATACTAAAAATTTAAAATCATCAAAAAAACCTAAGTAAACTCTAGCAGGGACAGATAATGGATAAGGTAAAACAGGATTAGGTATAATGCTGTCCACTCCTTTTATACTAGGAATTTTATGCCACAAATTCGGATTAGTTTATCCTAGTCTAGATGATTTTGTAGAAGTGAATGAGTCTGTTAGTGAGTCTGTAGTTGAAAAGCCTACTATTGAGACTAATGAACCTAAGAATGCTAGGAAAGAAAATGGAGCCCCAACTATTGAGGATTGGGTGTCGGAAAGTAAGGAAGAAGATGTGCCTAAGAGTAAAACAGTTGAGATGTTTAATAAACCTAGTTTTGCTAAGATAAACTTTGTTAAGTCTACTGAGCAAAGTAATATCTCCCCATATGAAAACTTCAGTTGATAAAAATAGGCAAAACACACCCAGTCCTAGAGGAAACAAGAGAAATTGGAACTAGCAGATGTCTTAAAAATTAGGAAATGGTGTTTGAGATGTTCAACAAAGCTTGTCATGTGTGTGGTAGTTTTGATCATTTAAGGAAAGATTGTAATAACTTGTATAATAATGGAAGATTTTCAAACCAGTTTGGACAATGTTCCAAGGGTGAACAAACATAATTTCTCTATATTAATCACTCAATTCAAAAAAGGACATGGTTTCTAAGTATCAGTCTTAACTAAGCCTGGCCCAAAGTTCACTTAATACTGCTAGACTCGTTAAGATGTTTAATCAAGAACAGCAGTGAGTACTGCAGGAACCTACAAAAATGTTATTAGATAAATGCTATTCAATGCTAGATGGGCCTTTGAAACAAAATGACAGGCAACTAATAATAGTAATTTCACTAAAAAGGTTAATATTGTTAAGGGAACAAAGGTTAATACTACTAGGCCAAAAGCAGTTCTTAGTACTGTTAAGGGAACAAGGGTTAATACAGCTAGGCCAAAAGCAGTTCTTAGTGTTGTTAAGGGAAACAAGGGTAAAATGTTGGTTGGCCTCGATCATGTGCGTTTGGAGACCAAAGCACTAAGTTTTTAGACCATGTCTCTAGAAACAAGGTTGGCATCTGTTAGGATCTAAAACTATGATGATCTTCATATCTTTGTTGTTGTATTGTACTTATGTTTCACATGTATATACGTTGAGAGACTCTAACAATTGTTTAGGCGGAAACTAAACAATGCAATATAAAAAAGAACAAATATAAATAATGATCCTCTATGGATCTCTCTATTGATAATAAACTGTTTTTGTAATTCGTAATCGGTACAAAACCCTAATGCTAAAGGTTTCTTTTATAGAGAAGAAACCCTAAATTGCTAAACAAGATTCCTAAAATTGCGTAAGAGATATACATCAATCTCTTCTTAAAAACGCGTAATATCAATCTCTTCCTAAATTTATCTACACTCCTATCTTTATGAGATAACTTAGAATATATTAATAATTCTTAATACATTAATCACGGCTATAATAAGATCAAGATTCTATATCTCTGGTCAGCGAAATGGAACATGACCAGCAGAAACATAATCAGCAGAAATCACTTAATGCCGCCAGCAGAAACGAACATCTCTAACAGCAGAAACGACACTTAGTCGTTTTCAATAATTCCCAACAATCCTCCCCTAAACTTGGTTTTGACTCCGTTAATTCCAAGTTTCTAGATAGATCTTCTCGAAGCAAGAGGATTGTGGTATGCAGCAGAACAAAGTAAGCAGCCCAGCATTCATAAAACCAGCAGATACAATGAACCAGCAGCAAATCAAATACAAGCAGCAGAAAACTGTAGTAAGCCACAACAGCATCAATGAAACAGAATGAAACTCGATGAACAGCAGAATCAAATGAGGAAGCAACATCAAAAAACAGCAGCTTCAGTCTTTGCAAGCAACTAAGTAGATTGATAAGCCTTACCAAAGTAGCTACTCACTCTTGGGCTTAGTGATACTTTGGTGATACAAACACCTGGTGTAAAAAAAACCAGTCCAAATTTTCAGAATGTGAATCAAGGGTGAATTGGTATACCCTAACAGTTTTTGGCAAAACGTCACAGCATACAATCGGATTTGACATGTCTTTACCTGTAGCCGTTTGCTCTAGGACTAGCCCGACTCTTCATACACAGTGTAATATGGTGAGTCGGATAACCATATCAATTTAGTAAATTGTCAACATAAACGGATTTGAGAAGTCTTTACCATGAAAGCGGTGGATATAGGACTAGCACTTTCATCCAAAGAATATGGAAAGTGTAACATCCAGTTTTGGCGTAACTGGAAAACCATATACGGATTTGATAAAAGTCTTTACCAAGAGTCAGGTACCTCTTGGACTAGCCACTCTTTGTTACAAGGGATCATGGTGCGTGAAGGCCATAAGATTTTTTGCAAACCTTACAGCTTATCAAAGTTTTGAGAAAGACACCAAAGCCGTTTGCAAAGGTGAGCCAGACTCTTTCTTGGGTGTTAGCCATGGTGAGCTGAAAACCATTTGCTCTTGCAGTGCAGCACTACACCAAAGGTATACACAAGATTCTAAGAGTACATATGTTTTTTTTTTAAATAGTGCCAAACTAAACTATGAAGCAAATACAAACACTAATGCAGTAATACAACTTATTAGGAGCAGACTGGCAAGGGGACATTATTTGATTGTCGTAAGCCAGTTGGACCGTCTGATTATTATTCCCAGCGACAAAACATGCCGGTCGGTATGAGGGGGAACTGTGGAGCCTGTGGGTAACATCCGTTCAGCAGTGTTACCCGGATAGGATAGGAATTTGGGCCTCAAAACATATACACTGTCTTCCATTCGTTAAAATCCAGAAACATGAACAGAGCTCTTAGGATACAACTTCCAGCTACTCACAATCCATTCATCTTGTGTACGCAAAATCTTCCACGTCATCCGAATGAAGTGGAATGGACACATACATTCCCTCCAGAGGTCTAAACAAATGTTGACCTCTGGGTTTAACCGAAAGTTACCTATTCATCCGTCTGTCGAAAAGAAGGTATATCTCACAATAAAACATGAGGTAGCAACTGGTTTCAAGTAGGTTAATGTACTTCGCCACTCTGTTTTGCTGATAATAAACATGATTATAACTGTTTACTAGGCAGGCAACTCACCATCTCCCAATCTTAAATTTCACCATATGAAGAGGAGGAATATTAATTCTCATGTCATCATCACACTCTCACTCTCAGGAACTAAAAAATCCTTAACAGGTTATCCATAGGCAGTCTTAAGCCTCACCCCAAGATGTTTACCGACGTTCGAGGAGGAGAAGAGGCATAATCAGAACAGTTTCCACCTTAACCCGTGGATCAACAATCTCATCATCAGGAAGCTTGTCCACTATAACACAATCAACATCACCCGAAATTGACTATACCCCGACGATATCTCTGCTAAGCACGTTCATCATCCGAGTCAGGGTAGCAGCAACTTCGAGGACATACAATATGCTCGTCCTCATCACTATCCAGGGAAAAACTCATTAATACCCCCAGCAGCAGAATCTGCAAAGGTGAAATCTACAAATGTTACGGTATGACAGCAGAATCATTAGGCTGCTGTAGTGGTTAGATAGTAGAGTCAGTTAATTTAGCACCAAATGGCTACACCGTAGTATTGGGAGCAGCAGAGCCAGACAAAGGAGTAGCTGAACTAGCAGGATGAGAACTACCACCACAGCAGAAATCCGGATAATCAGCTGGTTGGTGTGGTAGCAGCGGAACACTCTATGGATGTGAAGTACGCGTTCCAACCGTTGTCTCTTATGAGGGAGGGCTCAGAAATGGCAGGCTTGGGTCAAAAAAGGTTGTACTGAGCACTCAACAAGCGATCCTTTTCAAGGTGTCTACCAAGATATACTCGTACTCTTCAACCAACTATTTTTGATTCATAGCCTTGACGTCTTTCATCGTGATGGTACCATTATGAGCTGCACACCATTGATTTTTAACCAAGTGGCGCATCATCTGTGTGACCTTAGATTTCTTCAATGGCTTTCCTTTGAAGAGCTCGATACCGTAAGTCTGCCAAGGCTCGCTTTTTCCGTTCCTTAACAGCAGTCATGCGCTCAATAAAGTTTTCCTCGGTTACATCAGCGCCCAACAACTCGCGTGCCAATGCAGGATTTGAACCAACTTGCATCATCAAATTCAACCAGTCTGTTTCTGTCATACGCATCATAAGATCGTCTAATTCCTTTACGCGCTCTTTAGAAACATTTGGCAAGTCCTCCTGAGCCAAATCCTCAGCCCGTAACCTTTGAACCAACCGCTCACTAGCTTGTTCTTCCTTGAATCATTTCCTGGCTTGTGCATCATCTGCAACAAACTCAGCAGGAATATCTAACTCAGGCAGATGAGCCTTTCCTTTATTAGCAGCAACAGAAAGACCAACAGGTTCAGGGACTGCTGTGTGAGGAAGGACACCAGCAGAAATATTAGCTCGAAACTGCTCAAAGGCTGGAGTAGTAAACTCTGTCCTGGCATGGCGATAAGCAGACCTCTTACGCCTTAGAGGAACCTCCTCTTCTTCTCGTTCCTCCACATCATCAGAAGGAACAGCAGGTTGACCTAGAGCTGCAGATGCCATACGTGATAATCCATCAAGGTCAATATCATCCTGAATGTCCACATCCCCTTCCTCTGTTGAGGCATCAACCACCAACCGTGTGTCCCGCATCTTTTTAACGGTTTTCTCTAACTTCTTGACTCTAATAGGACAAGTGTCAAAATAGCACCCCCCATAATTTTCTTTGATTTTCCCAGCTCAGTTTCCAAGGAGTCTATACGTCCCATACACCTGTCAAGTTTTGCAGATAAACTAGTTAGTAGAGCAGGGTCCTCTGCCCTACCAGCAGCATCGGCTGTTGGTGTAGGAGCATCATCGGGCCCAACAGGTGACTCCACATGGAATCCACCATGAGTGGTGTCATCTTCCATAGAAATGATATTATCAAGGTCCTAAGCTCAAGATAGTTGTCAAGCCTAGGTTGGGGACCAAAAGATAACGGGTTCCTTAAGGTCAGGGCAACAAAATATGGGTCTGGGCTGTGGGCAATAATAATTGTTCAATAACATAAGGGTCCGAATACCCAGCTGGTCTAGGTGCAGGGCCAGACACTAATGGCTCCTCAAACATAAAGGTCTGAGTTGGTGGGGGTCTGTGAAGGAGAAGGTGGTCTCTCAGATGCAGGCTGTCTCTTCGGTGTTGGTTCCCTAACAGGGGAAACCGGAGGAGAAGGAGGTACAAGGTGTGCCTCAGCTGCACTACCAGCATCTTCATTAGCAGCAGCATTATCCTCATTAGCAGCATCATCATCACCAGCAGCATCATTGCCAGCAACAGTAATGGCAAGCATGAGGGTTGTCAAAGTATTTGGCTGACACCTCCCATTAAATGGTCATATTGGCAAAGATTTCTAGTAAGCAAATGTTGGTCAAGGGGTTCGAGTCAGCCGTCGCTATGGCCACAATCAGTTGTAAATCTTGGGTACATTAGAAATTATGATCTTAGCCTTAATATTCCCAAATCATCCCTCCAAGATAAATCGAGAATAATGTATATCCAACCAGTCGACAAACAAATAAGGGCTGTGGCAATGGAACTTGGAAATTGATTCCAACTTCCAGCCTTAGGACTTAGACAGTGCATAATGGTGTGCACCAGAAATCTCCATTGAGGAGATAAATGGTGCTTAAGAAAAGTAAGAGTCCTATCCGTTGGATACCCAATAACCCTCATACCCTCAAGAATATCATTAATAGGCATGTCAAAAATGCCATTAGCATCGTCAAGTTGTAACTGAGCCCTAATAAGAGACTCAGTCACGATCACCTCACGGCCGTCAATTGTTACGACTAGGTCATGAGACCCAGCAGCATTTGGGCGAACAGTAGCTGTTGCCCAAAATTGTTTGACCAATAAGTCAAACACGACCGAAGGGTCATGAGTCAAAGCGTACCTGAATGGAGAATGGTCCAAATAACTGAGGATATCTGTGAAGTCCTCGCAGCCTCTTTCCCGTCCCAAGTATGCGAGCTTGTTGTGGTCATCTTTGTACATGAGTGCCGCCATTGGTGAAGACTTGTCAGTTTGGTGAAGTTAAAGAGGATGCAGAGGCAAAAGGATGTTGGTGTATGTGGGAATGATGAAAATTGATTTGCGATTAATTAGGTTAATTTTGTCAATTTTATGAAAAGATATCCTGTTCATTTTGATTGGTAAAATTTTACCTTGGAAGTTGAAATAATCAAGTTGAAAGAACTTGTATGCCACTGGGTCAGGCAAGTGGAAAACGCAAATCACCGTGTATATAGCATTTAAAACGAAAACTGTTCAAACTTTCATATTTAAAGGACCAGCAGTATTTTGTCATACCATTTTATACCACTCTAAAACCAGCAACACAGAATGGAGCAGCACAAATATTTCATTCAGAAAAAAGTCAATCAACAGCAGAAACCATGCAGTAGAGGGAACACACACCTCTTCAGCAGAAATGAATCCGCCAGCAGAAACGAATCCAACAGCAGAAGTATGCCAGTAGAAACATAGTACTACCAGCAGAAATTAAGCATCCAGCAGGAAGGATAACTACCATTAGAAATAGAGTACTACCAGCCAAAATCAAGCGTCTAGCAGGAAGGATAACTATCAGTAGAAACAGAGTACTACCAGCAGAAATCAAGAACCCGGTAGGAAGGATAATACAGTAGATAAACTGAGTTATCTTTATTGTCTTCAGATATATAAGATTATCTGTTGCCCCCCCCCCCCCCTTTTTTACTCACTTTTCAGAAACCATCCCTGGAACAGGAAGGAATGACATACTTGCAGCAGTATTGATACCTGCAATCATAGAGAATAATATCCGAGACAAAAAACACCATATCTACTGCGAAAAAGTTAGAATATAAAAGTATACAACAACAAGCCTCCTTAGGGGCTTTATACCCACCTCAATTCCCGGAAGAGGGTTCACCATTCCAATAGGACCACCAGATACTCAATTCTCGGTCCATCAGTTGCCTTGGTAGTAAATCAGCACATTTATCATCGGTGTGATTCTTCAGCACCTGTATCAAGGTCTTTTCTTTTGGCATCTCTTATATGTGATGGCCTAATCTCTATTATGCTTGGTCCTTTGTTGAAAGACTGGGTTCTTCACAATGCATATGGTGCTTGGTTGTCTATGAGATTTTGGTATTCTGAAGTTGAATCCATAATCCAGCTAAGTGGTTATGATTCCAGGAGTACTTGTGCACAGCAGTTCAGCAGCAATCATACTGGCTTATGTTAAGAGTAGCCACAATAGTTGCTTTCTTGCACTGCCATGAAATTAACCTTATGCCCAGAATGGACATCCACCTGTAAGTGGATTTCCTATCACCATGAGAACCAGCTTAATCTCTATCACTGGTCGGCTTTCCAATGAAAAAGGAGATTCTTTAGGGTACACAGCCATAATTTTGGTTGCCCCTTTTAGATTCTTGAAAATCTCTTGACTGGCATTCAGAGAGAAGGTCATGGGAGTAACTTGATGTCTGGAACAAGCACTAACTGCAAACATTATGTCAGGTCTTGAAGCTGTGAGATACATAAGTGAACCAATCATGGATCTGTACAAATGTACATTAACTGGAGGATCAGTTTCATCTTTCAATTTGGTCTTAGCAGCTTCATAGGGTGTTGTTGCAGTTCTGACAGATTCCATGTCAAACTTTGTAAGCATGTCTTTAAATTATTGTCTTGGCTTGATAAAGTACCATAGGACTGTTTCACCTGTAGCTAACGAAGAAAGTGTCATCTCTCCATAGCACTCATTTCAAATTCTCCCTTCATCAACACCTCAAATTCTGCACACCAGGCTTTATTGGTGGATCCAAAAATGATGTCATCCACATAAACCTGTACCAAAATTATATCCCTGGAATCTTTCTTGATGAAAAGTGTCTTGTCAATAGTACCTCTTCTATAATGTGTTGTAACTGAAGCAGGACATCTTGAATACCAAGCTCTAGGTGCTTGATGATGTCCATATAAAAGTTTAACACTCAGTACACATGCTTTGGAAGGAATGGATCTCAAAAGCCTTTAGGCTGAGTGACATACACTTTCTTCTTCAATTCTCCATAGAGAAAGGCACTCTTAACATCATCTGGTGGATTCATCGAGGATGCTTTGCCACTAAACAAGTAACAATTTTGTTTGGTTGTAGTTATAAGATGCTGAAGGGAGTAGAGATCACGTTCCCTAGGTATTTTCTGAGTATACCTGGACTTTCATCAGGTAATTGGAATTTTCTGTAAGCACCAAACAAGCTGTGTCTGTGAGAGAACTTTGTTCTTTTTTCATGATATGTGATACAGAGAACAATTAAATTGTTGCAGCTCTTCAAAACATAGTTAGACATTTTCAAAAGTCAAGCCTTGATGTCCTTATGGTGCCTTGTTCCTGATCTTCTACCATCTCCACCTCACAAATTTGATAATGCCTCCCTTGACTGCATAAAATCATACGCTTCTCCTTGTTTCTGTCATCTTCTTGAGCAACACTGTCAACCTATTCCTATGTCATTATCTGTACTAGGATCACCCTACATTCATACAACAATAACAATAGTACCACTTGAGAGACCCAATGCCAGTTCTGACTTGAGCCTTGCCTTGTGATATTAAGTGTGTAAACCATGTGGATTGATGAGATTCACCTTTACTCTTGGACGCCAAAATGTGGTCTTTTATTCCTCAGAGGTAACCTGCTGAGGTTCTTATACTGCAGTACCCTTCGTCCCTTATTCATAGGGTCATATAATTAGCCAATACTATTATTAAAATATACAGATGGAATGGTTGAAATTATGGTCTGGCAGCAGGATTAAGCAACCTGCCAGAAAACCTGGTCTAAAAGCAGAATCAGTGCTGGTCGTTTTAGACCAACCAGCAGGTGGTCAAACCCTTTCAGTAGGTTTTGGTTCTACCAGCAGATTGAATGCTGGTCTGTTTCTACTAAGCAGCAGGATCAGATCCATTCAGTAGTAACATATGCTGACGAATTCTTACTTTCCAGCAGGAACAGATGCTGCTTTAGATTTACCAGGACAGAGTTACAAAATTTAAAAAGGTCTTCAATCTTTAATCAAATTGCAATTTACTTCCACAACAAAACATTTTTAACACGCACAGAATTGTTTTTCACACATATTCCTATTGTTCATTCCACTTTTATTACACATAATCCTAGGAGATTTTACATTCTCCGAACAAGAAAAACTAGGACTGCCAGCAGTGGAATTTGGGTCTTCAACATCAGACTCTGGCAAAGTCTTGATATCAACAGCAGGTGGGAAGTCTTTGGTCTTGGTCTTGAGGCTTGAATCACAGGATGCATAGGTCTCTGAGTCTGAAGACTTGTCACTGTTATCACAAGAGACAAAGTCATTAGATTCTGAAATAGTTTCAGAAGTTTTGTTATCAGACTTTGAACCATAACTTACCTGTGTTTCCTCTATGTCAGACTTGTATGGGCTGGGCATATAAGTTCCAGTTATAGAGGGAGGGACAGCATGCTTTCTCCCCAGCCTTGACAAAACTTGAGTAAAGTGGTTTAACCTCCTTCTCAACAGGGTCTGGGTAAAAGGTACTAGGTGTGGACAAATCAAACACTTCATCTACTCCAAAGTACTCTTGAAATCCTAGACCAATTTTAGTTCTTGTAGACATAGAGCTATTTATCAACTTTTTCAAGTTCTTGGAAGACTCCTTTCACTTTATCAATCGAGCTAATGTCGCTTCATACTTAACTTCCCATTCTTTCTTTTCATTTTGTGCCTGATCATGTAATTTTTCAGTATAACTCAGTGTGTTAGTGGTGTTTTCTAGATTAGCAGATAAAACCCTAATCTTTTCTTCTAATGCAATCTGAGTTTTATGGTACCAATCTTTTTGTGATTCTAATGTTTTAACAGCATGCTGATATGCCTGAACTTTAATGTAACAATCATTATACAATCTATCAAGATTATTATACATATGATTAAGATCATTAATTTTAGAATCACAACCAAGGGGACAATTTTGTACCTTATGCGAGAAATCCTCATCATAGCAAAAAACTCATAAGCTGGCATTAGAAAAACACCAAGCACACCATTATCAGCATGAGTCCAGCCATCATCCCATATACTCTCAACCCCCCCCCCCCACCGTCTTGTTTTTCTGCGCATGATTTCCGACCAATTCACCCATGGAATCAAATATGAGACCAAAGTTTTGTTCGTCTGTCTTAAATTTTGTGACTTAAAACCAGATTACCTAGCTTATCATCAACGGTCTTCATTACACTCCTAGCAAAATGGTCCCAATTGAAGACATTTGTAGCTCTAACCTTCCTTCTGTCAAACTCTGGCATGTTGCTGTTGTGGTTAGTTCATCTTTCGTCCTGCTTTCTTTCTTAAACTTGTTTAATCCTCAAGGGAGAGCATAGCATTTGCCACTTTAAGTCATTTTCATCTCAATGATCCACCTTACATTCACGTCACTGTGGTAGCTGTCGCAACGTGATCAGCCACATAGTGAGAGATGCCTTTGTCCGCGCCGACTCTTGTCTGCTTGTATGCTCAAACCACTGTGAGAGATGCATATATCTAAGCCAACACACTCTCTACCACTTCATTTAGAGAGTGAGTTCAGCTATCCCCTCGACACCCACCTCCCGCTACCTGTCGCCCACATCCCGCCCGCAGTCATTTTGACGGACTCCAACTTACACCTGCGTTCCGCTCTAAGCTACTTATCGACCAGAAGCTTTGGACAGGATCGGCAGAGAGCTCCAATGAAAGGCAGAAAGAGTAGGTGTGCAGGCAGCTTTCACACCATAACTATGACCAATTCTGACATCAAGTTCAAGTTTGAACCTTAGTTTGTTATACAGGTCATCCAAAGCATGTTGATTCAAGGTCACCTTTGTTTTTATTGCCAAAGGCAAACTTGTGACCATGAAGGAGGGCGGAGGTGCTCTTAGAAAACTTCAGGTTGATGTCATCATTGTTGGCCTTGCATGCACTTGATTCAACTGGCTCAGAATTTCTTGGAAACCGTGTCATAACCTTGTATAGGCCTTTTTCTTCTGTCTAGAGGAATTCTATAAATGCTGCTTGAGTGGTCTTCCTATATTTCTTTGATTCTTCATTCCACCAAACCTTGCCATTAACTGCCTATACAAACTTCCCTTGCATCATCATAATGATGAAAATCGGGCATATGATCTTCAGGTAGAGCCTGAAGCAACAAGGTTCTCACCTTATTTCCTTGGTACTAGCAACATGCTCATCAAGAAGAGACAGGAGCGATGGATCAATTGTATTTCCTTTCGCATCTTTTTTCCCAACCTCTTTGGACGTTCCCTTGTGAACAAGCTCCAAAGATTAGGATCAGCATTCTGTATCCAATACTCCATTCTTCATAGTCCCATATCTCATATTTTTCTTTTCTCTAGATAAGGAAATTTTGCGTTTGGTTTTTTTTGGCTGGACGATAGTGGCTGTTTGGAAAATGTTGAAAAACTGTGGTTGTGACTGGACAATTTGTTAGGGTTTGGTTCTGAGTAGGTTGAGTCAAGTGAACAGCAGGTTGTGAGAAGAAGGGTTGATTTGGTTGTGTGAAAGCAGGTTGTGAGAAAGCAGTTTGAGTGTATGTAGGCATTGGTTGTGTGGGTTCAGGTATGAAAGAATCCGAGGTATCATCTTGAGTGAATGAGGGTGAGGCAGATGAATTAGGGATAGGATAAGTGAATGGTGACTGAGTAGGTATAGACGGCATGGGTTCTGACATTGTTCACGGTTAGAGAAACAAAGTTTTGTTGTGGTAACAAGTGATTCTTCTTTATCAGAGGCTCTCTCCAGGCTCTGATACCACTTGTTAGGATCTGAAACTAGATAGATCTTCTAGCCTTTGTGGTTGTATAGTACTTATGTAATCACAAGTATATACGTGAGAGACTCTAACAATTGTTTATGCTGGGGGAAAACTAAAACAATGCATATAAGAACAATAAATATAAATAACGATCCTCTATGGATCTCTCTATTGATAATAAAATGTTTTTTCTAATTCGTAATCGGTACAAAACCCTAATGCTAAAGGTTTCTTTTATAGAGAAGAAACCCTAAATTGCTATCAAGATCCTAAAAATCTGCGTATCAGAGATTATACATCTTATCTCTTCCTAAAAACGCGTAATATCAATCTCTTCCTAATTTATCTCATTTCACTATCTTTATGAGATAACTCTAGAATATATCATATAATTCTTCATTACAATAAATCCCGGTTCTATAAATAAGATCAGCAGATTCTATATCTCTGTCAGCAGAAATGAGAACATGACCAGCAGAAACATAATCAGCAGAAATACTTTAATGCCGCCAGCAGAAACGAAAACATCTCTAACAGCAGAAACGACACTTAGTCATTTTCAATAATTCCCAAACAGCAGCAATGTCCTTAAAAGATTTGACCTATTATTGATGCACAAGGGCAGAGATCCAAGTTATTAATGGCTTGGGTCCCAATACGAAACTATATTTTGTTATACCATTATGTGCAGGGCAATTCACAACAGTTTTAAGGTATAAAGTGTGATTGACAGAGGGGATGATCTAGGACATGACAGGAAAGGGGTTCCTATCTTACAGATTATGAAGAAATTGATGGAGGATTTGTTGCCTTTGGAGGTAATTCCAAAGGAGGGAAAATTACTAGGAAAGGTAAAATAAGAACTGGTAAATTAGATTTTGAAGATGTGTATTTTGTAAAGGAACTAAAGTTTAACCTCTTCAGTGTCTCACAAATGTGTGACAAGAAGAATAGTGTTCTTTTTACTGATACTGCATGTGTTGTTCTGTCTCCAGACTTTAAGTTAACTGATGAAAATCATGTCTTGCTTAAAGTTCCTAGAAAGGATAACATGTACAGTGTTGATTTAAAGAATGTTGTTCCTCAAGGAGGTCTCACTTGTCTCTTTGCAAAAGCCACACCAGATGAATCTAATCTTTGGCATAGGAGGCTTGGACATGTAAATTTCAAAACAATGAATAAACTGGTAAGGGGAAACCTTGTAAGAGGTTTACCTTTAAAACTTTTTGAAATTAATCAAACCTGTGTTGCTTGTCAGAAGGGAAAGCAACACAGAGCTTCTTGTAAGACCAAAACAATCAGTTCAATCAGCAAACCATTACAAATGTTGCACATGGATTTGTTTGGTCCAACATTTGTAAAGAGTTTAATGAAAAAGATGTACTGCCTAGTTGTCACAGATGATTTTAGTAGGTTTAGTTGGGTTTTCTTTTTAGCCACTAAGGATGAAACTTCTGAAATCCTTAAAACATTCATAACAGGCATAGAAAATCTAATAGACCTTAAGGTGAAAGTGATTAGATGTGACAATGGGACTGAATTCAAGAATAGGGTCATGAATCAGTTTTGTGAAATGAAGGGTATTAAGAGGGAATTTAGTGTTGCTAGGACTCCACAACAAAATGGAGTAGCAGAAAGGAAAAATAGGACACTAATAGAGGCTGCTAGGACTATGCTAGCTGATTTAAAATTTCCACCAACTTTCTGGGCTGAAGCAGTTAATACTGCTTGTTATGTCCAAACTAAGGTGTTAGTCATCAAGCCTCACAACAAGACCCCTTATGAAATTTTTCTAGGTAGAAAACCAGCCTTAAGCTTCATGAGACCATTTAGATGTCCTGTTACAATCCTTAATACCATAGATCACCAAGGTAAGTTTAATGAAAAGGCTGATGAAGGGTTCTTTGTAGGATACTCTACCAATAGCAAAGCATTCAGAGTATTCAACAGTAGAACTAGGATAGTAGAAGAGAACTTGCATGTTCAATTTAGTGAGAATACACCTAATATTGCAGGAAGTAGACCAAATTAGCTTTTTGATATAGATGCACTAACAAAGTCTATGAACTATAAGCCAGTTGTTATAGGGAATCAATCTAATGTTAGTGTAGGTACAAAAGCATGTGATGATGTAGGTAAAGATAGAATGGAGACAGTACATGGCAAAGATTACATACTGCTACCAATGTGGCCTGTTGATCCACTATTCTCTCAAAGTTTAAAGGAATCTCCTGATGCTGGATCCAAACCATCAAGGGAGTAGGAAAAGAAGGATATTGAAGATCCAGAGAATGAAAATAGTGAGGCTCCAAGTACAGAGGAGTCAAGAGTTAATCAAGAGAAGGATGCTAGTGTTAACAGCACTAACACTATTAATACTGTTAGTCCAACTGTTAATACTATTGGAAATAAGGATAATGTTATTGATGAAAATATAGTCTATGGATGTGATAATGATCCAAATATGCCTGAATCAGAAGATATTGTTTATTCAGATAATGATGAAGATGTTGGTGGAGAGGCTGACATAAACAATTTGGATGCATTTATGTCTGTCAGTCTTATTCCAACTACCAGAATTCACAAGGATCATCCAGTTAAACAAATCATTGGATACATACATTCAGCACCTCAAACTAAAAGGATGACAAAGAATGTGACTGAACATGCTATGTTTAGTTCAGTACAGCAGAGGACCAACCATAAAGACTTTCAGAATTGTCTGTTTGCATGTTTCTTATCACAATAAGAGCCCAAGAAGGTAATCCAAGCATTAAAAGACCCAATCTAGATAGAAGCTATGCAAGAGGAGCTTCTGCTGTTCAAGTTACAACAGGTTTGGACTTTGATGGAATTATACAAAATGGCTAAAAAGGGCATGGTTACTAAATGGGTTTAGGGGGGGGAACAAGAAGATTGAAAGAGTTATTGTTGATTAAGAATAAAGCAAGATTGGTTGCACAAGGATACACACAAGAAGAAGGAATAGACTATGATGAGGTTTTTGCTCCTGTTTCCAGAATTGAAGCAATTAGGCTATTTTTAGCCTATGCCTCATTTAAAGACTTTGTGGTGTACCAGATGGATGTCAAGAGTACTTTTCTTTATGTAAGTTGAAAGAGGAATCTTATATTTGTCAACATCGGGTTTGAAGACCCAGACTTTCCTGACAGAGTATACAAAGTAGAAAAGGCACTTTATGGATTGCATCAAGCTCCCAAAGCTTGGTATGAAACTCTGTCAACTTATTTATTGGACAATGGGTTTCAAGAGGAAAGATAGACAAGGACTTTATGATCAGAAGGGGACAAAGGTGATATTCAGTTAGTTAAAGTGTATGTAGATGATACTCATTTTGCTCTACAAAAGTCATTATGCACTGAATTTGAGAAGATGATGCATAAGAAGTTTCAGATGAGCTCTATGGGTGAACTCACATTCTTCCTAGGCCTGCAAGTGAAGCAGAAGGAAGATGGGATCTTTATAAGCCAAGACAAATATGTGACTGAGATTTTGAAGAAATTTGGCTTTAGTAATGTCAAAACAACAAGCACACCCATGGAAACCCATAAGCCTTTGCTCAAAGATGCAGATGGTGAGATGTTAGCATGAAATTATATGATCCATGATTGGATCATTAAGTATTAACTTCTTCAGGACTGAATTATGTTATGCAGTATGTGGTTGGGGATGATTCCAAGTCAATCCTAAAAATTCACATCTTTATGCTGTGGTAAAGGTTCTTTAGGTACTTAAAAGTGTCAACCTAAAATTAGGGCCTTTGGGATCCAAGGGATTCACTTTGATTTGGTTGGCATATATTGACACTGACTATGGCAGGTGCTAGTTTAGATAGGAATGTCACAACAGGAGGTTGTCAATCCTTGGGTTTGTAGATTGAGTTTCATTGCAATGCAAGAAGCAAACTCGTGGGTGTATTCCACAACTAAATGAGTATATAAGTTGATTCAAATGCTGGTGACAAGTTCTTTGGATCAAAAACCAATTTTTGGATTGATGGATATAACTTTATGCTGACTAGATTCATATGATAATGAGAGTATATTGCCATAGTTAGAACCTTGTTTTCACTCAAAGACAAAGCATATTAAGATTAGGCATCACTTTATCAGAGATTCCAATGAGAAGAAGTTATTTCAGATGATCAAGATTCACACAGATTAGAATGTTGTAGATTTGCTCACAAAAGCATTTGATGTTAGCAGATTTGAATATCTGATTGCAAGTATTGGAATGCTTAACCTTTAAAGTATTGATTAAGTGGAGGTTAATTATGTTCATATGTAGCGGATTATACACAAATGATGATTGGAAAGGAATGCAAAAGCTGTTAAGGATGAAATTAGTGTAAGTACTTGTAACTTAATTAGTGCTGCTAGTTATACTTAATACTGCTAAGTTAATACTGTTAGTTATACTTAATACTGTTAAGTATAATTAATACTATAAGAATTGAGAGAATAAGTGAGAATAAAAGCAGAAAGAGAGATGTGTGAAAATAAAAACAGATATAGTGAATTGGTGAGAAAAAGAATTAAGAGATGTGGTGAGTTAAAAAACAGAAAGAGAGTTGAATATTATCAAAAACAGACAGAGAGAATTATGAGCTAAAAGAATTGAGAGAAATCAAAAACAGACAGAGAGAATTTTGAGCTAAAAGAATTAAGAGAAATCAAAAACAGACAGAGAGATTTTGTAAGTTAAAATGTTAATTTGATGATGGAAAAGCTAATTAGAATGGAATTGGAGTTAATGCTGGTGATTCAAAGTTAATATTGCTAGGCATAAACTTACTACTACTGGTATAAGTTAATGTTGCTAGGCATACACTTATTGCTACTGGGGAAAGTTAATGGTACTAGGCTTAACTTACTGCTGGGTTACTACTGTTGTTGAAAGTTAATGTTGTTAGGCATAAACTTACAACTGGTGGTGAACGTTAATGTTGTTAAGGGTATTTTCATAAATACTTTGATTAAGGGTTTCAATCACTCATTCAATCGATTTTAATCTTTCATATACTCTCTAATCATAAACCCTAACTTAATTTCATCATTCTTCATCAAAACCCAACACAATGTCAGATCTAAAGTTTGCTGATACTCATAATTTAGTTACGTTTTTGGAGAAACCCACTAAAAGTGTTGGTTTGAGGAGATAGTTGATTTTCTAAATGCACACACTATCAAGTATGCTTTAACAATCAATCCCACTATATATACTTCGTGCATTGAGCAATTTTCGGCTACTGCAAAAGTGAAAACTATCAATGGAGAAGTCTAGTTACAAGCCCTAGTAGATGGGAAGAAAGTGATCATCACTGAGACGAGTGTAAGAAGAGATCTTCACCTAGAAGATGCTGAAGGTACTGAATGTCTACCCATTGCTACCATTTTTGAAGAACTGACAAGAATGGGGTATGAAAAACTTACTCAGAAGCTTACATTTTATAAAGTTTTCTTTTCTCCTCAATGGAAGTATTTGATTCATACTATTTTGCAATTCCTAAGTGCTAAAACTACTGCATGGAATAAATTTAGTATTACTATGGCCTCTATAATAATCTGCTTAGCCACAAACCAAAAATTTAACTTTTCCAAGTATATCTTTGATAATATGGTGAAAAACTTGGAAGGTGGGGTTAAATTTCTGATGTATCCAAGATTCGTACAAGTATTTATGAATAAACAAGTTGGGGATATGTCACATCATAAAAGGATTTTTGTTACCCCCTCTCATACTAAGAAGGTCTTTGGGAACATGAAGAGGGAAGGAAAAGGTTTTTCTGGGAGAGTCACCCTTTTATTTCAAACTATGATAGTTCAAGCTCATAAAGAAATGGGTGAAGGTTCAGCTAATCCTACTGATCCCCATCACACACCCATTATTACTCAACCATCTACATCACAACCTTAGAAGAAACAACCTAGGAGGAAACAGAAAAAGAACACTGAGGTTCCTCAGCCTAGTAGTTCTACTAATGATGTACCAGATGAAAATGTACCTACAACTTCCAATGATCCACTACTTAGTGGTGAGGATAGACTGAAACTTACTGAATTGATGGATTTATGTACCAACTTACAAAAGAAGGTTCTTGATTTGGTGAGGCCAAAGAATACTGCTCAAGGATAGTGAAATTTGCAGTCTAAAGAAGAGGGTCTAAAAGAAGTAGAGAGAGGGATAGTCAAGAACTCCAAGGCTCAAAAGGTTAAGGAAGGTTGATTCAGCTAGAAGGTTAGAATCCTCTGATAAAGTCAGTTTGGGTGATCAGGAGGATGCATCCAAATAGGGGAGGAAAATAGCTGATATTGATGCTGATGCAGAGGTTACTTTGGTTGATGAGACTCAGGGGAGGAATGATGAAGAAATGTTTGATACAGGTATTCTTGATGGTGAAAAAGTGTTTGTAGAACAGGAAGTGGTTGAGAAGGAGGTTAGTGTTGTTGATCCAGTTACAACTGCTGGTGAAGTAGTTACTACTGCTAGTGTTGAAGTTAGTAATGCTGAAGTTGCTATTGACAGTGCTACAACAACAACTATTGATGAATTAACCCTGGCTCAGACTTTAATAAAGATCAAAGCTGCAAAACCCAAAGTTAGAGGGGTTATGATTCAAGAGCCAAGTGAATTTACAACAATAACTACAACAACAACACCAGCTGCATCAAAACCTTTATAGGACAAAGGCAAGGCAAAAATGACTAAGCTTGAGATGCCTTTGAAGAAGAAGGATCAGATTATGTATGATCAAAAGGTTGCTCTAAATCTTCAAGCTCAATTACAAACTAAATTGGAAGAAGAAGAAAGGCTTGTAAGATAAAAGGAAGAAGAAGCCAACATAGCTTTAATAAATCATAGGATGACACATGAGCAATGATAGATGCTGATAGGTTATTGGCTAAAAGATTGCAAGCAAGAAAGCAAGAAGAATTGACAGATGAGAGAAGCAAGAGTTTGTTTGTAGACTCTTGGAGAAGAGAAAGAAACACTTTGCAGCATTAAGAGCTCAAGAAAAGAGGAACAAGACACCAACTAAAGCACAAAAGAAAAGTACAATGTCAACTTATCTGAAACACATGGCTGGTTACAAGTAAATTCAATTGAAGAACAAGTCATTTGCAAAAATTCAGAAGCTATTTGATAAAGCCATGACAAGGGTAAATATGTTTGTTGATATGGATACATAGTTGGTTGAAGGAAGTAAAAAGAGAGCAAAGGATAGTACTAAGAGAACAGGCACAAAGTTAGAACAAGAAGTAGCTAAGAGCAAAGATTAGATGATGACTTAAACTGGATGATGATCAGGAGAAGCTATAGGATGAAAGAACTTTGAATATTTGTTCCTGATGAGAGGAGGAAGTAGCAACTTTGATGCTATTCTTTAGCACTAAGCCTCCCTGCATTATGACTGGATGTAATCAAAGAAGGAAAAAAAAAAAAATAAAAAAAAATTTTTGAAGGGGGCCAAATTTCAGATTATAAGAGCTGATGGAAGTTCTAAAAGGTACTCAGCCTTTATTCATATGCTTAGGAATTTTAACAGAGAAGATTTAGAAATTTGTGGAAACTGGTTGAAACGATAAGCATAGGACACAGGCCAAGAGGAGGGCTATGAGAGAGTGTTATGGGGGGATCTAATGACAATGTTTGAACCTGATGTAGAAAGTCTATTATGGAGGACTCTACAAAATGAAAAAGTATTGATATGAAAGCTATTTGATTCTTGTGGAGTACACTTTCCGAGATTGCAATCTATGCATATCTTTATGCTGGTAGAGAAAAAGTATCCCCTTACACCTACAACAATCACATGCATGCTCAACAAGAAGCTTCAAGCTGATCATTGAAATGAAAATGTTGTTATCAGCCTTCTTAGCTTTGGACAAACACAACTCAAGATTCCTGGGAAGTGTTTAAAAGCATCCTTCACTAGTGATGTGAAACTTTTAATGAAGAAATCTTGAATGATTTGAAGATAAATATCAAGTTTAGGGGAGGATTGTTGGGATTAAAAGCTTCATAAGGCTATTTGGAATTACTGCTGCTCTTATCAAAGTTAGTGCTGCTCAAGAAGAAAGGTTTGTGTTACTACTGCTAGAACAAAGATTGTGAAAAATATGCTAAGTAGTTAGTACTGCCATAATAAACTTAGTACTGCTAGTGTAACTTAGAACTACTAGTATATGTTAGTACTGCTAGAGTAAAGTTAGTATTGCTGGTGGAGAATAAAGAAAATATTCTAAGTAGTTACTACTGCTTGTACACAGTTAATGCTGCTGGTACAAAGTTACAACTGCTGAAAGATTACAACTGCTCAAGGATTAAGACTACTGAAAAGATAAAGATTGATTGGAGATCAAGAATACTTATGTGATAAGTATGAGATATTTTTGTAAAAGATACGTAAAAGTTATTTGTTTAGAAGATCATGATAACTTAGGAAAATATTGTAAGCCAGTTAGGACTCCTTAGTGTATAAAAGGAGGTCTTGGGGCATAGAGATAGACATCATCTTTTTCATTGTTCCGTTAATCTATTCATAGCTTTAAGGTTTTGTAAACCCTAACAATATTAAGAGTGTTCGTATTATATTGATGCTGAAAGTTTGGTAAACTGTTTGTTATTGATCTTATTCATTATTGTTTCATTAAAATTCTTTTTAGTATCATTGACTAGATTCCGCATAGTCTTTGATATTCACAATCAAAGTTTCTATCATAGTTGTTTTGAATTTATTCAATACAACTTAGCCTTATACAAGCTAAGCAAGATCTATTCTATTAGGATCAACAACTACCTCCTGCATTTCTGTTAAATAGTGTTAAGGACACTTCATCAAGAGTTCATTAAATCGCTCCCAAGCTTGATAGAGGTTTTTATCCGGTTCTTTCGAAAAGTTGTTGATCTCTTCCATTTTCTTTGCAGTATGAGCAGGTGGGCAATATTTGCTTAGAAACTTTGTCCTTTCATATCTCCACAAGTTGTATCGAACCCAGATGGTTTGTTTCTTTATCCAACGACTTTCGCTCCCAGTATAAGGACATAGGGAAGGCTCTAAGCATCACTTGATCTATAGTTATATTAGGGATGTGGAATAAATCTACGATCTCAAGGACTTTCTCAATATGTTTATTCGCATCTTCATGATCTAAACCACTAAAGGTGTTATCACATAGTTCCTTAAGAAATTGGCCTTTCAATTAAAAAATATCCTTGTCCTCGATCTTAGGCCTAGAAATTCCCGATCCATAGTCAGCTCAAGTTTTACTCATGTATTGTTCCACAGTTTCCGCCATTGATTCTGCAACCTCTTCCTCCGAGTATTCTTCTTGGTCCAAAAATATATCAAAATCAGGCGATCTCGATTCGTCAAGCCTTAGTGTCTTGAAGTGCTTCCTAGATGATCGAAATTCTCGTTCCATATCCTAAAAAGGTGTAAATAGTTCCTTAGTTAAACTTTTTGTCATGCACTACCTGAAACAAGGGATAAACAATTAGTAGGATGGGCTCAGGAGAAAGAAAACACTGAATACGCCGTATTAATCTTTTTGAATGAATACGCTGTATTAAATAGAAAGTTGGATACGCCGTATCCAATGGAAGTGAATACGCCGTATCCGTTTATCGACCAGAACAGTGTATTATGAAAACAATTAAAATACGCAAACAAATAAACACACAAATATACAAGCAAATATACAGAATATACAAAATTATACAATCATCTTTCATTGCTTCAACCTAGGCATTCAAAATTTAAGATGGAAAGTCTAAATCGATTGTCAAAACTAGGGCACAAAACTCATAACGGCTTTATCCTTTCCTTTCGGCTTAAAGCATCTGCCACGACGTTCGCCTTTCTAAGATGATAACGAATTGATGTGTCGTCATGTAGGTTGTTATTTATTATCAAGTTTTACTATTTATTTTATGCCGACTATACCTAAAAACAACACTTTAACGGGCAGTGTACCCGGTCAGATAGAGTTTCATGGTAAGTAGGGTGTCGATCACTAAGAGCGAGAGCGTTAATCCTAATTCTATAAGTATTTTAGTTATCTAAGTTAAACCTAAAACTAATGCAAAAGGGAGGTTTCAGCCTGAGAAACTGGCATGGTTTTGTGTATCTAACCTAAGGTTTTGATGACAAGTAAAGCAATAAACACACACAAGAAGATAAACAAACGATAGAGGAATGGTCAAACACTAATGTAAGGAAAACGTATCAACCACGAATAATCCGATAAGACGTAGGTTTGTTTAATAGTGCAATGATTAACTTATCTCGAAGGGCATATCATTCTTAGACTTAGGCAGTACTTCTTCCTAAGACCTAGACACGCTAATTCTGTCACAATTAGACGCATTCGAATAAAGTAAGCATTTGTTGATTATAATCTACCTTAGGAGATTAATAATGGTGCTCTTACTAAACCCTAGCTCATGGAGACTTTACCCACTTACTGCTTAACGGCTCTTTATATACTAGTAGTCCATTGTCCGAGTCCTTACCAATGGAATAAGAACGTACTCATTGATACCAAGGTCACTTATAGCTCAACTAAGCTCACTAAACTAAAGGTAAGGATAGGTCAATATTTGTGATCCTAAGATTCTAAATATATAAATTGCAATATGGAGAGCTATCCCGGACTCTTAGCCTACGCCCAAACAACACCAAAGTTGTAGCGCATTAAATATGTAGGACTAGACCCAGTTGAATGATAGGTCGCATACTTAAGCACGTAAACAAGTATAAATTGATAAACATAATCAACAATCAATAATAAATTAATCAATCGAGATAAACAAACCAAACATTAGATCTTCATAAACATGGCTGATACCTAAAGGTATCAGCCAATAGTCATTGTAAAAATACACACGGTTTCATATATGAACGGTTAAAAAAGAGAAACCTTAACCGAACGCGTATTGGGTTGCGCGAAGATTACAAGAGTTTTCCTATGATCTTGAGGCTCTTTTTTGACCTTCAATGATCCTTTATTCATCTCTTGGTCGACTTGGTAGTTTAGGGATTCACTTGCATACCTAAAACTGAGTTTAGGGTCGTCTATTTATAGAGTCTGGAAACAGGTCAATACGCCGTATCGAGCGATGTGGGATACGGCGTATTAGGGATTTCTTGGAGTAAGGACCACGGTTGATATCTTCCAGAATCTTCATGTATAATAAAACTTGGATACGGCGTATAGAGGTTCCTGGGTACGACGTATAGCTCTTTAATCCTTCGTGGTTATCTGTGAAGTGTAGGCATGGATACGCCATATCTTCCTTGATGGATACGGCGTATTGAGGTAAAATCAGTTGGTTCTTCTTCGTTGGCCAAAGTATTATATATGGCGTATCGATGATGTGGATACGCCATATTCTTTAAAGTCAGGCAATGGTCTTTTAATTCGTCAAAGTCTTTGATACGTCGTATAGGTCTAAAATAATATGGCGTATTTGCTGTCAGATCAGTAGACTTTCTCGAACTCTTCGTTTATGCTCCAAAATGCGTGCCTTTTAGTCAAGTTTCACCAAATACTCTATAATTACTGCAATTCTCAAATACAAACGATTAAGTAACAATTCTTTGCAATAATCATACAAAATGGGTCAATTACTTGGGATAAATGATGCTATAAAATAGATGTTATTTGATGTCATCAAATATCCCCCCACTTGAATCCTACTTGTCCCCAAGTAGCCTTTAGAAGTTTATAAAAATGTATCCCTTAGGATATTTTCCGTTAAACATTTATTTGATCTATTACAAGTACACAACCAAACACCTCACGAAATAGGAAGATGAAAACACTCAAATCACTCAACTATTTTTTTGGTAACATGTAACTAATTTGCTTAATCGCTCGGTCGTGACGAGTATTTTATCATAAGCTTGGCAAGGATACACATCTCCACCACTAGAGCTAAGGAGTAACAAGTTTATATTATTCGTTGATACAAAATTTGACGCTGGTCGTGACGAGTTCAAGAGATATTGTATATACTGCTGGTAGATATCGTCCGACTTACCTGTTGAAGAGTATGTAGCAGTATGGGGATGAGTTGGGAAGAGTTGCCGTTACATGGGAATCATCCAACTTAGAGTTGTTTTTTTATCTATGATCAAGAACGTATGGCGTAAGAAATAGGTCGTCTTTTTCATGGTAAACGGTCAGGAAAAGTGTCTCAAGACGCTTTGTATTTTGAGACTTAATGATAGTGTTGTTTTGTTATTTTATGGAAGACAACCAATTTTGAGACTTCTCGTTTCCTGTGAGGTGACTATTGCGTGTTGTTTTAGGAGAATAGAGGATGTGTACGAGCAGGTAGCTAGTATCCGTTCGTTACTGCATGTATGCAGATGTTCGAAGATGTAGGCTATCGTTGGTTTACTGACTTTGGGAAGTTTAGAAGGTCCTGTAGCGTCATAGCTTTTGCATTGCTGGCCTCGAAGCATATTCTGTTGGTTAATTTCGGACATTGTGGAGCATCTTGAGTCTGGCGTTGATCTCTCTTGTGTGTGCCTGTGTTCCATACGTTTTACGAGCCTATGTGCGCGTGTGCGTTATTCGGAGCGGGGTGTTTATTGAGGTTGCCTGGGGTGGAGTTTATGTCTTCTTTGTTGTGATAAGATTTGAAGAATGGTTCAAACACTGAATCTTTATATATTAAAACCCATATTTACCTTTATAAACTATGTTAGCTCCTTAGCTCTAGTGGTGGTAACTGATGAGTAATCTCTTGCCAAGCTTATGATAATAATATCGTCTAATGCACGCGAACAGCGTACCGAGCGATTAAGCAAATTAGTTACATGTTACCAAAAAAATAGTTGAGTGATTTGAGTGTTTTCATCTTCCTATTTCGTGAGGTGTTTGGTTGTGTACTTGTAATAGATCAAATAAATGTTTACGGAAAATATCGCTTATGGGATACATTTTATAATTCTAAAGGATACTTGGGGACATGTAGGATTCAAGTGGGGGGGATATTTGATGAGTGCAGAATAAACATCTATTGTTATCAGCATCATTATCCAAGGAGAAGTAATATGACCCATTTTGTGTATATGATTTATTGCAAAATGAAGTGGTACTGCTATCGTGTGTATTTGAGGATTGCATGTGATCTACATTATAGAGTATTTGGTGAAACTTGACTATAATGGCACTGCAATTTTAGAGCATTGAGTCGAGAGGTTCGACGAAAGTATACTGTTCTGACAGCAATTCACGCATATTATTTTAGACCTATACGACGTATCAAAGACTTTGACGAATTAAAAGACCATTGCCTGACTTTAAAGAATATGGCGTATCCACATCATCGATACGCCATATATAATACTTTGGCCAACGAAGAAGAACCAACTGATTTTACCTCAATACGCCGTATCCATCAAGGAAGATATGCCGTATCCATGCCTACACTTCACAGATTAACATGAAGGATTAAGAGCTATACAGTCGTACCAGGAACCTCTATACGCCGTATCCAAAGTTTTATTTAATAATGAAGATCTGAAGGATATCAACTGTGGTCCTTCTCCAAAGAAATCCCTAATACGCCGCGGCATCCCACCATCGCTCGATACGGCGTATTGACCTGTTTCCAGACTCTATAAATAGACGACCCTAAACTCAGTTTTAGGTATGCAAGTGAATCCCTAAACTACCAAGTCGACCAAGAGATGAATAAAGGATCATTGAAGGTCAAAAAAGAGCCTCAAGATCATAGGAAAACTCTTGTAATCTTCGCGCAACCCATATACGGCAGTTCGTGTTATGTGGTTTATCTTTTTTTTAACCGTTCATATTATGCACTCCGTGTGTATTTTTACAAGACTATTGGCGTGATACCTTTAGGTATCTAGCATTGTTGGATGAAGATCTAATGTTTGGTTTGTTTATCTCGATTGATTAATTTATTATTGATGGTTGATTATTTTATCAATTTATACTTGTTTACGTGCTTAAGTATGCGACCTATCATTCAACTAGGTCTAGTCCTACATATTTAATGCGCTACAACTTTGGTGTTGTTTGGGCGTAGGCTAAGAGTCCGGGTGGCACAGAATGCATTATTGTGGTTGGGTCATCCCTTCCTAACACTTGATATCCCAATAATAGTCATTTCGAACCTCCCGTTCTAAATATCCATCAGAGCTACGCTGATTGAAACGATTAGAGTTGTTCTTTAGATATCATGTTTATGGCTCTAGTTAATTCGACGCAGGCATATTTATAAAATATTTGTTATCAGGAAACTGGATAACTTGCTTTCAAGATCTCTCAGCGCCGGATTGCTTTTGTTCAATTTATATTTACATGCGTACTTCTTGTAATTAGGAGGCTAGCTCTCCATATTGCAATTTATATATTTAGAATCTTAGGATCACAAATATTGACCTATCCTTACCTTTAGTTTAGTGAGCTTAGTTGAGCTATAAGTGACCTTGGTATCAATGAGTACGTTCTTATTCCATTGGTAAGGACTCGGACAGTGGACTACTAGTATATAAAGAGCCGTTAAGCAGTAAGTGGGTAAAGTCTCTATGAGCTAGGGTTTAGTTAGCAGCACCGATTATTAGATCTCTTTCCTTAGGTTGAATTATAATCAACAATTGCTTACTTTATTCGAATGAGTCTTATTGTGACAGCCTGAATTAGCGTGTCTACGGGTCTTAGGAAGGAAGTACTGCCTTAGTCTAGAATGATATGCCCTTCGAGATAAGTTAATCATTGCACTATTAAAAACCTACGTTCTTATCGGATTTATTCTGGTTGATACGTTTTCCTACATTAGTGTTTGACCATTCCTCTATCGTTGCTTTATCTTCTTTGTGTGTGTTTATTGCTTTACTTTCATCAAAACTTAGGTTAGATACACGCAAAACCATGCCAGTTTCTCAGGCTTGAAACTCCCTTTTGCATTAGATTTAGGTTAGTACATTAGATAACTAAAAAATACTTTATAGAATTAGGATGAACGCTCCTCGCTTTAGTGATCGACAAGTACCTACTTACAATCGAGAACTCGTTTTTCTCGGAGGTTAGTAGTACATGCCCGTTTAAGAGGTGTTGTGTAGTTTATAAGTATATGTGCGGCATATAGAAGAATATAATGAATGTAATCTACTTGAGTAGAATATAATGAACAACGCCTACGACGACACATCAAAATTCGCGTTAGAATCATCTTAGATGAGTGCGCAACAGGTATAGTCGGCATAAAATAAATAGTAAAACTTGATAATAAATAACAACCTACATGACGACACATCAATTCGTTATCATCTTAGAAAGGCGAACGTCGTGGCAGATGCTTTAAGCCGAAAGGAAAGGATAAAGCCGTTATGAGTTTTGAGCCCTAGTTTTGACAATCGATTTAGACTTTCCATCTTAAATTTTGAATGCCTAGGTTGAAGCAATGAAAGATGAGAACATTTCAGAAGAGAACCTTCGTGGTATGAACAAGGAGTTTGATACTCGTTCTGACGGAACCCTCCGTATTGAGAAACAGAGTTGGTTACCACGTTTTGGAAGATTAAGGAACTTAATCATGAATGAGTCACACAATTCTAAATACTCTATCCACCCTCGATCAGATAAGATGTATCATGATCTTAAGAAGTTGTATTGGTAGCCAATACGAAAGCAGGATTCGCCACGTATGTCAGTAAGTATCTAACATGTGCAAAGGTTAAGGTTGAATACCAAAAACCATCCGGTTTACTGGTACAACCTAAAATTCCCCAATGGAAGTGGGAAAGGATTACATTGAACTTCGTTACTAAACTGCCAAAGACATCAAGCGGTTATGACACAATTTTGATAATCGTTGATCGTCTCACTAAGTCCGTTCATTTTTTACCAATGAAAGAGACAGACTCAATGAAGAAACTGACGAGCCTTTACTTGAAGGAAGTAGTCTCAAGGCATGGAGTGCCAATTTCAATCATATCTGATAGAGATAGTAGATTCACCTCTCACTTCTAGCAGTCACTCCAGAAAGCTTTAAGCACTCGTTTGGATATGAGCACAGCTTATCATCCCCAAACCAATGGTCAAAGTAAAAGGACCGTCCAAACACTGGAGGATATGTTACGCGCTTACATAATAGATTTTGGAAATGGTTGGGATAGACATTTGCCTCTAGTGGAGTTTTCATACAACAACAGTTATCATACGAGTATTAAGGTTGCACCGTTTAAAAAGTTGTATGGTTCCAAGTATTGATCACCAGTCTGCTGGGCTGAGGTTGGAGATAGCCAGCTCACTGGCCCAGAGATTATCCATGAAACTACTGAGAAGATTATTAAGATAAAGAGCCAAATCCAAGCCGCTCGAGATCGTCAAAAGAGTTACGCCGACATAAGGCGCAAACCTTTAGAGTTTCAAGTTGGGGATATGGTCATGTTGAAGGTGTCACCATGAAAAGGGGTGATACGTTTCAGCAAACGGGGAAAGCTAAACCCGTACTACGTTGGACCATTCAAGATTTTGTCTAAAGTTAGAACTGTTGCTTATCGACTTGAACTTCTGGAACAATTGAGCAGAGTCCACAGTACTTTTCACGTGTCAAACTTGAAGAAGTTTTTTTCTGGCGAAACACTTGTTATACCCTTAGATGAAATCCAGACCAACGACAAGCTTAACTTCGTCGAGGAACCTGTCGAAATTATGCACCGTGAGGTCACATGTCTGAAGCAAATTCGCATACCTATCGTCATGGTGCGATGGAATTCTCACAGAGATCCTGAGTTTACGTGGGAACATGAGGATTAATTCCGAAAGAAATACCCACATTTGTTTTCTGACCTCGTAACCACGTCAAATACCATAACTTTAGCTTTGGGGACAAAGCTCACTTAACGGGGAAAGAATGTAACACTCTAAAATTTTGCAAGTCAATATTTTATCAATTTACATGCTTTAATTTGACTTTTATAAGTTACGTGTTTAGTTTGACCAAAAACCAAGAAGTTGTCTCGCGTGAAACTAAGAAACGTTACCGGATGCGTTCCGGCTTTCAATTTAACGTAGTCTTTAGTCGAGTATCGCGTTAGTACCTAACTAGTATATATTTAAACTTTTATATTTTTATTTCTGAAAGTCACGCATTTTTGACTTTTACGAGTATTACGTATATTACTAAGAATAATTTTTTGAGCAAGCTTAAATATCTTAAACTTCCTAAATAAATATTTAGTGGAAAAAGAATCAAGTTTTAACAAATTTGGCTCCCCTTTTTCTTCCCATATGGCGTCCTCCCCCTGCGAACATCCTTCCACAAATTTAGCTTTGTGGTCTTCTTGGTACAACTTTATTCCTAGGATTCCAAAGAAGAAGGATCTAGGTTCAAACCGTATGCATGAACCTATTCCTTATTTAATCCTTCATCTGCCATTTCATCTTATCATTTTCTTTCTCTCTAAAAATAGACACAAAAATCTTTTCTTCTTTCTTCCTTTCTTCTTGCTCGGCCAAACCACCAAGCACCACCAACTTTGGTGTTTTTGCTTCTTTATTCAAGATTTTGGTGTTAGTTTGTTGATCGGGGTTCAATCAAAGGCTTATTTGGGTCACTAGTTCTTCACTTGGGTTGATATTTAGTCCTTAAAGATCCATTCTTTTCATCAAACTTGTAAGAAAACAATTTCTTAATCTTTTTGTACTTTTAACATCTTCACCAAAAATGTTTTACATTTGTACAAGTTATTTACAAATTTTACAAAAAAAAAGATCTAGAAATCGTGTATATACAAGTATATATACACGTCACATATACATAAACACCAACCAAAAATGTATCACCATGTTTGTGTAACTCATTTTTCTTATAAAAGCGCGTAAAGAGTTTTTGTATAACTTGTTCGAGTATATCTTGAATTTTAGTTGTAGTATAAGCGTGGTTGTTGTGAGGTAGTTATGTCACTAGTTAGGTTAATATTTTAAATCGGTGGAAGGGATGAGTTTTATGTAGATGATGTTGGTTTTGTTGGCGAAAGTGTTGGAAAAGTGGTATTTAGTGTAGTTTATAGAGGTCTGTCCTATAAGCGCGTTTCGTACAGCGGGAAGCTAAAGTTTTGCAGCATCTAGCATTTATTTTAGAAACTAGACCTTATAAGCTAAACGTGGCTGCTTGAATCACGAAAATCGAACTTATAATGAACAAGTTATGTCCATTTGTATATTGCGTCATATTTTGCAAAAGCTGAAAAACTACACTTAACATTTCTGAGGTCGTGTGTTCGAGCCCGGTTTCAACCATTTTAATGTCCAAAACTTTAAAAAGTTCAAAACAGAAAACTTGTAGCCTTCGTGCTCATCTTTCCAGATTCTCGCACATTTTGTAAAACCTTGTAACGAAAAAGTTATAGCCTTTCAAAGTTGACTGAAAATATGCGTTATTAATAAAACTTCAGCATCCATTTTTACTTAGTTTAGTGTTGATTGGTCACTTTTAAAGTTATTTTTTAGCGTTTTAAAGTCCGAATGAGGCTTAGAGTCCTTAAGGAATATTGTAGTATGGTCTAAGTACTTTGAATACGAGTTTGAATTTTTCTAAAATAGAAAGAGTCGAGCGAGATATGAATTTATAAAGTAAAAGACTTAGAGTTTTGGTAAAATATATAAGTTTAAAATTAAATAGTTAACTTTGACGTAAAACTTATTTTGATTTATAAAACTAATACAGAAACGTACATTGGTGATACAAAGTTTAAAAAATACATTCATCTCATACAACCTAATACTAAATCGAGCAGTTATTTATTAGGTCGTGATCCAGTACCGTCGTGCATTACTATCTAGTCGAGTTATTCCCGAATCTCTTCTATTACTTAAGGTGAGCTTATAGCCCCGCCTTTTTCCCGTTTTACGAACTTACTTGATTTGAAATATTTGGGTGAGAAACATTGCTTGTTTTTACGATTGGACACAAGTGCTTTAATTATACGTTTACTGGTTATGCCTAAGTACCGTTAACCCACAACTGCCCTATTATGAACCGTTAATTACATGTTGTAAGTGCGAGTGTTATAAATAGATCT
>BQNB010004803.1:77028-89817 GCA_026074375.1 Tanacetum coccineum
AATATGTGAGGAATACAAAGGCCAAGGGTGGGTATTTATAGGCAAAGAGTCCCAAAATTGGGAAAGTATTTCGCAAGTGGCGCGCTACCCACGAGTCAATGCGTGGCCATCTTAGAAAAGCGTTTTAAATACCCGTACTTGTTAAACCCCCAATTGTACTTCACGTTATGAACTTTTAATCATTCTTATACTCAAGGTCAACCAACTCAAATAGCCATTTGATAAAAGCGTTTGTGAAGTATTTAAAAGCTTTTTACTTATCCGATATTAAAAAGGGAGAGAAGAATTATCAAAAAAAGGGGATTTTGGGTATTCCTCAAAATGTAACTAGCTTATTTGGGATCCAACTAAAGGTTTAAAGAAGCTAGTTATGGTACAAGAGAATATTCCAAGAATATTCCTAACTTAGAGATAAAGGGAGAAAATTTTGAAATTTAAATTTCAGATTTATTAAGCACATGTTAGATAAGAGAGAATGAGTTGTAAATAAGTTATCATGAGTTGACATGATGTGATGGAAAGGAGCCTCTTGATCATAGTTTGAAATAGAGGGTAAGGATGAGATGAGGAGAGGTAAGTTGGATGGGTGAAGTGGCAAGATCAATGGTAAAAAGAGAAGTGTGTTTGTTTTGTGAGAGTTTGTTTATAGAGGGAAGTGTGTTTGTTTGAGATTTGAATTCAATCCAACGGAGGAGAGGAGAGTGGGGTATCTTGGATTGATGAGGTGGCTTGATCAAGGGTGGAAGAGAAAGTGTGTTTGTTGTGTTTGTTTAAAATCAATCCAATGTAGGAGAAAAGAGTAAGGTAACTTGAATTGATGAACTGGCTTGATCAAGGGTGAGGATGAGAGAGAGTGTGTGTGTGTGTGTGTGTGAAATTAAAATGTTGTGAGGAAGATGGTGAATAATAGATGTGTGGTGGAGAATGTTTTGATGGGATGTGAAGGAGCCTATATTGGGAATGAAGGGGACAAGAGGTACAACAAGTATAAGGAGAGTACATTGTGTAAGGAAATGTGAGTTGTCCCATGTGGGTATTACTTAGGGAAGGTTTATGTGAAGAAGATGTTAGGCTTGGAGGTGGTTTGAGGATGAGAAGTATGAAGATGATGATGTTTATGATGAAATCAAAGGATTGATTTGGGTTTATAATCGCATTGCCAATAAGAGAGAAAAGGGTGAGCAAATGTGATTATAGGAAGGTTTAAGAGAAGGAATGTTTAGAGTGTGTGTGGAGGATATAATCATTTGTTAGGAAGAAGGGTAAACAAATTATTAGGAAGGATGGGTTGTAGGATTATGTAGAAGTGGTGTGGGAGTTTGTAAGTCATCTTGTACATGTGAGGAATACATGTGAGTTTGTAAAACATTTATAGGTGATGAGATGAGAAAACTCAAAGCATGATTAACCTCCAAATACCACAAACTCAATTAGTCATTTAGACTTTAATCCATGATAATCAACAATGGATTTGATCACTAATCATCTTGATGCAAACAAGCTAAGTGCTTTGCATTTCAAGTAAAGCATATCCCATGACGGGTTAGGATGCGTTTACGCAAAATGACCTTTGACTTAGTTTAACCAATAAGGGAGTAAAATCCGTTACGTGATTAGGAACAATGTAAATCTAGATTAAGGTCAAATGAATAATTCGTTTGATGGTATGTTGAAAACATGATCATACTAGGTTTAGAAAGAAGTTTTAGTCTTGACTAGAGGTGTTTGATAAAATATTTGAGTTGACGTTTTGTTGAAAAACGGGAGGATTCATTTTTGCTCCTCTCTAAGTCTAAACCTCATTTGGAATGTTCCTAAATGCTCAAATATCATATACATACCTTTATTGAAGTTTCCACATGTGTCGGGTAAGAGGAAAGCCGACAAAACAAAATTCATAAAATGGATTTCGAGAATGACTCGACCCTTACACGTCAGCACGCCAGAATAAAGTGTTGACTCTTTGTTCAAGTTCTAGATCTTCTTTTTCCCTTTTCGTGGCCTTTTGAATCAACTAAATCGGAGTCCGGATGAAGGAGTTATGGCCAAAATACAAAAGCATCCTCTGCGGTCATCATATAGACTTGATTTCTCATTTGACTTTGTTTCTTCACTTGATTCTCTTCTAGCGCAATCCTCTGCGGTAATCATATAGACTTGATTTCTCATTTGACTTTGTTTCTTTACTTGATTCTCTTCTAATGCACATATAAGGCGTGTTCCTATCTTTCAAGCTCTCGATAATGATTTTAAGTGTCTCCTTATATATATATATATATATATATATTAATACATAACGTCAAATGTACAAGTTACTCTTTATCATATTTTTTCTCAACATTCATCAACATCTATCGACGTCTCGAATCCTCATATGTTACAACACAGGTTTGTACATGTTTGTTATGTTGCATTATGATCAAACCTCATTTCACATTTTGCACTTTGCATATTTTTAAACACAAGTAACTTACATTTTAAGTATATATACATGTTACTAAAAGAAAAATGCTTGTAATTTTACCTCATCCATGACATCACCATATCTTCAAATATCTTACCAAATCTAGATAAAATCTTTCAAGATTACATTGGATTTCATAAGATTTTTTATCACAAAATCCTTCAAAATCCGGATTTGCAAAACTGTATGCCGGTTCCCTCAGTTAACACTGGCCGGTTCCCTCTGACAATGGAACCGCGGAACCAGGCTACAGTGCAAGTTTTTGTCTATAAATACCAAGCCATCTCTTACCACTTTTACACACCTTTCACACACATTCTCTCTGCATTTTTCCATCATCTAGATCAGTAGGAAACACTCTCATTTGCATATGATCATAATGCTCTAACACTCATTTTGTTGTAAGCATACTTCCATGTAACCTGTGCCCTTTTTGTGTTTTGAATATTTCATTTATAGTCCTTTAACAATTTACTTTTTGTCCAGTTATTTAGATTTTGTACCGTGTTGATGGTGGTGATTTTGTTGAGAATTATGGTGATTTATGGTTAATATTGGATAATAATCTTTTTTTGGAAGGTATTATTGTGTTACTTGTATTCCGGGTGGTTTGACCCGTGAATTGTGAAAAATGCCGAAAAACGAGTCTGACACGTCCGTTAATGTCCAAATGAGTTTTGAAGGGTTTAAAGTGTAAATATGTCATGTAAATACTCTAGGTTAATGAAAAAGTATTTTTAAGGTGAATAAAAATGCTAAAAAACTTTTGGGGTAATATGTTTACGGTTGAGTTTTACGAGTATTTAAGTGATCCCGACACGAAAAGAAGAACCCGACACCCCTAGGATGCTAGTTGGGACGTGTGAAGGAAAAGGGACAAGGAGGCTATTTTCTAGCCTTGTTGTCTAGAGATACTTAGTACTAATTATTCCTTCCACTAGCTTTTCATTCATTTCATCACATTTCAAAAAAATAAAACACACACTTTTGTGTGTGTGCTCCACGTCCGCCACCTACACCACCATATATTTTCCAACTTTGATCGAGAACGTGATAATCCGGGTTGATACGAGTGTTTGGGTATTCATTTAAACAACGTTTGAGTTGTACGGTTCGTGTCGAAATCTACATTTTTGAAGATTTTTCTTGTAAGTTATCAATTTTTAAATTTCGTTGTCTTTTAGGTTTATCTTGATGCCTAGGTGTTAGTTTACAAGATTATCGTTGTAAAAAAAATCGATTTTTTGAAACGAACCGATAAATAAGAGGGTGTTTGGTTCGTTGGATGTAAAAAGGGAGAAAGGAGGGGGTTTTAGTAAGTTTTGATTGTTGTGGTCGGATGGTTGACTAACATATGATGCATATAGCTTATTTTTGATAGTAAGCATGAGAGCTAATTCAAAGTTTATTTTAAGCTTTCTTGGCTTATTTTGGGCTTATCTGCCACGTTATTTTCCCAAAATCACTAAAAAAGTGATTTTGACTATTTTTGTGTTATGGCGTATGTTGTGGACTATTTTTGAGGCTTATGGTAGTAACCAAATGCGATACGTAGCTTATTAGCTTATTTTTTCACAAGCTTAATATACGTAATTTTGAGCTTATGGACTCACGGCCCAATAAGTCTATTTAAGCCGTGGCTTATGGGAGGGCTTATTGTGGCCCGGATTATTTTCTACTTATTAGTATAAGCTTATATATGTAAATGGACCTTGGTTTTGGACTTGGATCGTATTTTAAACTTATGAATATCTTAATGGACTCTTATTGGGCCTTAAAGCCCAATAAGCGATATTTAGTCGTTGTAAGAGTTTTGACGGACTTTTGAAAGTGAAAATATATTTACGAAGTGATATTGAACGATATTTTGAGAAAAACGTTTTAGTAAACGTTAAAGATTGAGATTTTGGAATTTTGTCGAAAAGTGTCGAATTTATGAAACTTATGATGAAAATAAGAGTATTGCAAACCTTGGAAAACAGTTATGTGAGCGTACAGGGTCATCAGGTGCGAAATTTCGTAAATAGTTTATACTTAGAAATTTATACCTAAAAACATGATTTTGAATTTAAATAATAAAATATTATTTAATTAATAAATTTACTAAAAGACAAAAAATATAATTTTTCTCAAAACTTCTCAAATATGTTTATTATGAGTAAACGTTCCATTTTCAACTCTAATATGTATTATTTCACAGTACTAAGTGAACCGAATGGACTTACAGAGATTAGTAATTAATTATTATTAATTATAAATAATTACAGTATATTACTTATCTGTTTTCTTTTAATAGTATAAGTTTGTATTATGAGTAAAGAGATTGATATGAATTGTTGGGTATGTCGCCAACCTTCATACCACTAATTGTTATGGTAATTGTACAAGCGTCTAAACTCTATACATCAAACATGAAGATTGTTTTATGAATGAACAGATTAAAATTGGGACATTAACAGGACTAGGTCGAGTGCGGGCACCGTTGTCATTTTGCTAGTTGTTTGATTGAGATTTGGTTGCTAAAGAACTTGGCCTTAGAGTGACTTTCTCCGTAGCCCCACTTTTACTAGTTTTCTGGTTTATGAGAAAATGATACTCAAATGTGTTTTAAAATGTTTTGAATTGAACTGTGCGAAATGTTGTTTTTGTTTTTTGGGACAAGATATGTGCTTATTGGCTGTTTAGCCTTAAAAAAAAAAAATTGTGAATATTATGTGTTTGCATGATATGTTTTGTATCGGATGGGTACGCCTACCTAATATTTGTGTGATTATTGGAGCGGATGGGTACGCCTACCCTAGTTTGTGTGTGGTCCTAGCTCTATATTTAAGTGCTAGCCCGTCTGTAGGCCCTTTATGTGCGTAAGTGACATATGTTTATTGATTAGCGATGATGCTAAGTTGTTTGCATATATATTCACTATCATATAGCACTATTGTCCACTGTTTGAGATATTGGCACAACTTTTGGGTTTAAGGTCAAACCTACGAGCTCACCAATATTATTGTTGACGTTTTCGAGTATCATTTTCAGTAAAGGTGAAAAGATGAATAGTTTGGTGATTTGTATAGCAGCTTAGAAGTTCCCGAGTGATTTTTCATGTGAAGTCTTACTTGTTTATTTTATTTGGCTTTAGTATTTGGAAATTTTGGTTTAAGTTTGGATTTGGACCCCTGTGAGGGCTTTTGGATAATTGTAAGAGATTGTGGATTTTGATAGTGATTTGGGACATCACTCACTCGAGTTGTTCAAGGATGATGGTCCTTTGTTAACACTTGAAGTTATGCATTGTATATTTCTCATATAGTATCTTGTTAATGATTGATCAATATGTTGCTCCTGAGTTACCGCCATTGTCTGGGTGTGACATTCCCAAGTTCATGTCATCCACTAAAGAACGCCTTTAAAGATCTTGCCATTTCCATCCACCACAAAGCATATGCATATGAAGATCTACAAGATTAGAGATCTCATCACCTTCATTCATTTTAAGGCTTCCTATCAATGGGAGTTCATCTAGATTAGGCATTCAAATCCATTAGACACATTGTCTTAGATCATCATTGTAATAACATCATTATCTTGTATCACTAATTAGATTAGATGGATTATGTGTTTGTACCATAAAACACAAGGTTTGTTATGTTGAGGCCATAAAACATAACGGGTTTGGGTTGGTTCTACCCTATGTGTAAGAACCCGGTATTTAGCTTTGCACCGGATAAAGTGTAAGCGATGTTGGGTTGGTTCTACCAGTGTTAGGACTCGGTATTTAGCTTAGTACCAGATAAAGTGTAAGCAACGTTATGTAAGGTTTTCTCCGTCAAGAAGGGAGCTTGTTGATCTAGTGAAGTGACTCTCGAGTGGGGTACTCAGGGAGTAGAGTAGGGCGGAGAGGAGCTCTGTGACCGAACCACTATAAATCATCATGTTCGGTTTGCTTTCTCTTTTACATATCACCATCTCTTTACTTTATAATTATGCTTGTGTTGTAGCTTGATGTTTATGCTTGTGGTGTGACTACTGTGCTTATACTATGTTTTCCATTGTTCATATAGTCATAGACTATATTTGGTACTTTTCATATTAAAAGAACGACCTCTAAGGGTACATTTTGAAACTAATCACCGTTGCATAAATTCAAAATATTAATAAGTTTTACATCGATCAAATTTAAATGATTCAAGAGTTAAAGTGCGGATGCTTAAATGAGTTTCAACAACAGTATTAAAAAACCATAAGTAAATTCTTGAAAATCGGTCCGAGCAAAAGACTTCACATAACTCAAGCAATGACATCCAAGCTAAGCACCTGAGCGAAAAACAAGCTTAAACGTCAACAAAAGTTGGTAGAATTCATAGGGTTTTAGTTCAAATATTATCAGTGTGGAAAACCACAAGATTTCAAAACGTATGTGACAGTTATAGGAGATACAACTTCACATAAAGAGGCATTTACGTTGCACTAAGCTCATGACAACCGAGGCAATATGGAAGAAAGGCATGCACACCTGCTATATAAAGCCTTCGCCCTACATGTGTCCGACCAAAGACCCCTAACTAATTCAACATGATATACAGCCGGTTGTCCAGGTACAATCTGTCAAGTACCCACCATAAGAATAACCAAACCTGAAGGGGATTATTATCCCAATAGATCTATTATCACTCGGCTTCACTTAACCATGCCATTCGGTTAAAGGTATTAAACGGTTCATGATAATTTTGGGTAATAGTGGTCTATAAACGCTACTTAGGCAACACGTAACAAGAAATTTCTCACGAATAGTACTTGTGCCAGTTTTAAAAGCAATCAATGTGTTCTCACCTAAGTTATTAAAATATTTATTCAAAACGAGTAAATAGTGGGCCTATGAACTGACCTTGAGTTGTGAAATAAAAAGAGTAACGTCTAGAATAATCCACGTGATGAGAATCGGACGGTACAAAACCGGATGCAACCTAAGATATTTTAGGTTTCGATTTAGACTCGGAAAGATAAAGAAAGTACGAATAATGCATAAGTGATTATTTAAATACCTTCGTAAATGATTTTATAATTAAAACGTTTGTGATAGTATTGTGGTTGAAACGTTTAGATATATAATGTATATAATATATAATACCATATATATTAATATTCGAGTAAAAATACACACACACACACACACACACACACACACACACACACACACACCCACACACACATATATATATATATATATATATATATATATATATATATATAATAAATATAAAAATAATATACTATATAAATATATATATATATTATAGTTGTTTGGCATTTTACCCATTCCCGTATAGTTTGTCAAGATATTTTAATATTTACCTTTTTCTAAATATTTTCTAAGTATAAATATTTTTATAAAATTTCGGCATGACCCGTTCGTGTTTACATGTTTTTCCAAAGTCGTAGACTTTAATAAAAATCACTTTCAATTCACATTTCACGATTTACAACTCTATACTATTAAATCCCGTTAATAACTAATCCGAAAAGTCATTGGAATCCTTATTGGGCTTTTAGGCCCAATAAGCCTAATTAGATTATCTGAAACGTTCAACGTTCAAAATAAGTAAACGTTTAGTATCTAAATTCGTATAATACCAAATAAGCTATACATAAGCTTATCCAATAAGTTGCACTAATGGGCTTTACGCCTTGGTTGCGATTGTCGCTCTAGTGGGGCCCGTGGCCCGTTACGTCAAGTAGAAAAATATTTAAACTTATCCATTAGTCCGATAAGCAAATCGTTAAGCAATAAATATGTGACTTATTAATATGCTGTCAATAAGATTCTAATAAGTCGAATCAAAACCCATTAAGCCAACATGTGGCTTCTATTCAATGGTTTAGGCTTTTTATAGGGGCCGGAAACCTTTATTAACTATCTTGGCCCGTTGGTTAAGCCCGATAAGCTAAAAGGTATCAAATAAGTCCTTGGTTCATCAATAAGCTATCATAAGCTTTCAATAAGCCAAGACAAGAAGCCGAACCATAAAGCTTATTGGTTAAGCTCGTGGTCATGGGCTTTTTGTTATGGGATGTGGCTTAAAAGCCCGTTAAGTATTATTTGTGCTTATTTGTTAAGCCAAATAAGCTTAACGCTTTGTCCTTTCAAAATAAGCTAGACATAAGCCAAATAAATATAAGCCGAAACACAATAAGCTAGAAAGTCATTCCCTTTTTGTTTTCCTTTTGGGTCGAAACATTTTATAAGTCCATTAAGTTCACATAAGCAATACGTGGGCTTATTTATAAGCTGAACCAACAATTAAGCTATAAGTACATGAATCTTCCTAAACAGATTCTGAGTGCTTAATCGGAAGCTAGAAAAGAAGAGAACTTCATAACCGAAGACCTGCATGGTATGATTAATAAGCTTAAACCTTGTGCTGACGGAACGTTATGTTTGAACAACCGGAGTTGGATTCCGTGTTATGGTGACTTGAGGGCTTTGATTATGCATGAGTCTCATAAGTCAAAGTATTCCATTCATCCTGGATCGGATAAGATGTACCAAGACCTAAAGAAGTTGTATTGGTGGCCCAACATGAAAGCAGAAATTACCACCTATGTCAGCAAGTGTTTAACATGTGCCAAGGTTAAGGCGGAATATCAGAAGCCATCTGGTTTGTTGGTTCAACCAGAAATTTTGGAATGGAAATGGGAGAATAAAATAATGGACTTCGTGACTAAATTGCTAAAGATGGCAACTGGTCAGGACACGATTTGGGTAATCATCGATCGCCTGACCAAGTCTGCTCATTTCTTACCCATGAGAGAAGACGACTCATTAGAGAATTTGACGAGACAGTACTTAAAGGAAGTAGTCTCAAGGCATGGAGTGCCAGTTTCGATCATCTCCGACCGTGATGGGAGATTTGCTTCACATTTTTGGCGGTCTCTTCATAAAGCGTTAGGTACTCGATTGGATATGAGTACAACTTATCACCCACAAACTGGTGGTCAAAGTGAGAGGACCATTCAAACATTGAAATACATGTTGCGTGCCTGTGTACTCGACTTTGGAAAAAGTTAGGATAAACATTTACCATTGGTGGAATTCTCGTACAACAACAGTTACCATACTAGCATTAAGGCTGCACCATTTGAGGTGTTGTATGGGCGTAAGTGTCGATCACCTATCTGCTGGGTTGAAGTTGGAGATAGTCAGCTCACTGGCCCAGAGATCGTCCACGAGACAACTGATAAGATTGTTCAAATCAAGAGATGTATCCAAGCTGCCCGTGATCGTCAAAAGAGCTATGCCGACGTAAGAGGGAAACCCCTTAAGTTTCAAGTGGGGGATAGGGTCATGTTGAAAGTATCGCCATGGAAAAGGATGATACGTTTTGGCAAACGGGGAAATTTGAACCCTCGTTATATTGTACCTTTTAAGATCATTGCCAAAGTTGGAACCGTTGCCTATCGACTTGAACTCCCGAAGCACTTGAGCAGAGTTCACAGTACTTTTCACGTCTCTAACTTGAAGAAATGCCTATCCGGCGAAACTCTTGCTATACCGCTGGATGAAATCCAAATCGACGACAAACTCTACTTCATTGAAGAACTTGTCGAAATCATGGACCGTGAGGTCAAGCGTCTGAAGCAGAGCCGTATTTTGATTGTCAAGGTACGCTGGAACTCTAGGAGAGGTCCTGAGTTTACGTGGGAACGTGAAGACCAAATGCAGAAAAAGTACCCGCACCTTTTTGCTAATTCAGAATCTTCGTCGAATGTTACGTCTTAAGCTTTGAGGACAAAGCTCTTTTAACGGGGAAAGGATGTGACACCTCATAAATTTCCGATCAATATTTTAGCCGTTTTCGTTTGGTAATTTGAAATTTTAATGTTTCATTTAAATTTTTACGTTTAACCGAGAAGTTATCCCGTATTTATTTGAGAATCGTTACCGGAAGCATTCCGGGTTTCTATATATCGTAGTCTTTTGACTGTCATTACATTTTTACGTCTCGGGGAAATATTTAAAATTTCAGAATTTTACGTAAAGTCGTTACACGTTTTCGTTATAGTAGTATTCCGTGAAATGCATGGAATATGTATACTTGCATGTGTGTGTGCATGGCTAGCTTAAAATTAAATCACCAACCAACATGAACCCCCTAGAAAAGGGGAGATCAAATTGGTCCCCCTTGGGGCCTTGTCCTTGCCGACAGTAACACACACACTCTCTCTCTTTGGATTTAAATTTCTAGCTTACAAGTTAAGCATCCAAGGTCCTTTATATTTCATTCATTCTTATCATTCTCCATTCAACAAAACACACACTACTCTCATCTCTTTTTCTCTCTTTGTCCGACGCACACAAACACACAAAAAAACTCACACTTTTCCAATCTTGGATCAAAACCATTAAAGATATATTGTTCGAGGTTGATTCTTATTATATTCGGGTAGTTTTTAATACAACGTTTGGGTTGTTTTAGTCACTAATCATCCTTTTAATCATCCTTTCTTGTAAGTCATCACCTTTCATTAAATCTTATACTTTTGGGTTCTAAATAATGGATAATCATAAGTTGTACAATTTGTTTTATTAAAACTAAGGTTTAAAAACTACATAAACCTTAAAAGGGTTATGTATATACACGAAAATATTTAAAAGGAAATAAGGTAATTATATTTTTGTGATCGTGGTTATTTTTATAAAATAAAAATATGTACTTATAGCTTATTTGTTGGTTCAGTTTATAAATAAGCCCACGTATTGCTTATGTGAACTTAATGGACTTATAAAATGTTTCGACCCAAAAGGAAAACAAAAAGGGAATGACTTTCTAACTTATTGTGTTTCGGCTTATATTTATTTGGCTTATTTCTAGCTTATTTTGAAAGGACAAAGCGTTAAGCTTATTTGGCTTAACAAATAAGCACAAATAATACTTAACGGGTTTTTAAACCACGTCCCACAACAAAAAACCCATGACCATGAGCTTAATCAATAAGCTCAATGGTTCGACTTATTGTCTTGGATTATTGAGAGCTTATGATAACTTATTGATAAACCAAGGACTTATTTGATACCTTTTAGCTTATCGGGCTTAACTAATGGGCCAAGATAGTTAATAAAGGTTTCGGCCCACCTAACAAGCCCAAACCGTGGCTATAAGCCCACGGCTGGTTTAATGGGCTTCGATCCCACTTATTAGGAGCTTATTGATAACTTATTAATAAGTCACATGTTTATTGCTTAACGATTTGCTTATTGGACTAATGGATAAGTTTAAATCTACATACATGACTTAACGGGCCACGACCCAATAAGAGGACAACGCACCAAGGCGTAAAGCCCACGGTGCAGCTTATTGGATAAGCTTATGTATAGCTTATTTGATATTATACGAATTTAGATACTAAACGTTTACTTATTTTGAACGTTGAACGTTTCAGATCATCTAATTAGGCTTATTGGGCCTAAAAGCCCAATAAGGATCCTAAGGACTTTTCGGATTAGTTATTAATGGGATTTAATAGTATAGAGTTTGTAAATCGTGAAATGTGAATTGAAAGTGATTTTTATTAAAGTCTACGACTTTGGAAAAACGTGTAAACACGAACGGGTCATGCCGAAATTTTATAAAAATCTTTATACTTAGAAAATATTTGGAAAAAGGTAAATATTAAAATATCTTGACAAACTATACGGGAATGGGTAAAATGCCAAACAATATATACATGTGTGTTTTACTCGAATATTAATATATATGGTATTATATATTACATTATTTATATAAACGTTTCAACCACAATACTATCACAAACGTTTTAATTATAAAATCAATTACGAAGGTATTTAAATAATCACTTATGCATTATTCGTACTTTCTCTATCTTTTCGAGTCTAAATTGAAACCTATAATATCTTAGGTTGCATCCGTGTACCGTCGTTCGTATCCGTGTGATCATATTCCTAGACGTTTACTCTTTCATTTCACCAACTCAAGGTGAGTTCATAGCCCCACTCTTTACTTGTTTTGAATAAATATTTTATAACTTGGGGTGAGAAACATTGCTTGCTTTTAAAACTAGACACAAGTACTATACGTGAGAATTTCCTTGTTTACGTGTTGCCTAAGTAACGTTTAGACCACTATTGCCCGAATTATCATGGACTGTAATTACCTTTAATCGACTGGCTAGTTAAGTGACCGCGAGTGATAAATAGATCTATTGGGACTAATAATCCCCATCCAGGTTCGGTTATTCATACTGGTCGGGTACTTGATAGACTGTACAGGCCAACAGATGTATATCATGTCGAAATTAGTTAGGTGGTCTTT
>BQNB010004803.1:90328-105685 GCA_026074375.1 Tanacetum coccineum
TAAAGGCATTCACCATTTTTGCTGATGTCCCTGAAATTCTTATGCAACAGTTCTGGTATACAATCACTAAGATCAAAGACACTGAGTCTTATGAGTTCCTTTTAGCCGACAAAAAGTGTGTGATTGATGCTGAAGTCTTTAGGAAGATACTGAAGTCCAAAATGATGAAGACACCCTCACCGTTCTCATTGATCTTGGATACTCAGGTCCACTTCACAAGTATACAAATATGTTTGTGGACCACATGCATCAGCCTTGGAGGACTCTGGCAGCTTGCATCAACAAGTGTCTATCTAGAAAGACAGCTAGCAATGACAAGTTGAGGAAGTCAAGAATTGATATTCTGTGGGGCATGTTTTACAGAGAGAATGTTGATTATCCATCTTTGATTTGGGAAGACATTGCTTACCAAATTGATCATAGATGGGAGAAAAAGTTAAGGCGTGAAAATATGCCATATCCTCGATACACAAAGGTTATTATTGATTACTTCCTCTCCAAGCTCAAATATCTCAAGAAGCTTAAATTTCAACACTTTCACACAATCAAGGATGACAATGTTGTGAGGCGACTCAAATTTGTCAGAATGGGTGATGATTTTCAGCAATATGGTCTCGCCATTCCTGCTACTATGCTTAATAAAGATATTATTCAATCAGAATCATACAAGATGTTCATCATGTATTCTACTGGTCAAATACCTCCAAAGAAGAGCAGATGGAAAGGTTTACAAGGGAAAAAGACTGCAGATACCACTGAAGAATCTATTGATGTGTCTGATGAGTCTGACCCAGAACCTCTTATCAGAAGGAAAACCTCTAGAAGAAAAGTTGTTAAGAAGAAAGCCACCATATTAGTTGATGACAACATCATTCCTGAACCAAACATTGCACTGGAATTAGGAAAATCTATCAGTCTCGCTGAAGCTGAAGAAGAAGCTGCTGCAAGAGAAGTTCATGATACTCATGCACGAATTATGACGGAATCGGTTCCCGAGCCTGCAAGAACCATAAGATAGTCCAGCATTGCTTTCAAAGATACCTCTAGTGTGTCAAAGAAGAGGACTTTTGGTACGTCCCAAAAGCTCAAGGGCATTCAATCTCTTACTCCAGCTGAACAAGAAGCCGCTGACATAATGAAAGCTCTTAAGGATAGCAAGAAAATGATAGGGAGACAGCCTGGTACTAGGGGCTCAGATGAAGGAACTGGTGAGATACCAGGGGTTCCGGATGTGTTAATTTTTGCAGATGCTGAGGATGACAATGAAGAAACTGAATCTGATTATGAAGATATTTACACGTACAGGATTAACGTGATCAAAAATGCTGACATTGAGATGAAGGATGCTGAAAAGACTGCGGATATTACCAAAGAGACTACTGAGCAACCATTGACATCGTCAAGCTTTTCTATGCCTTCTGAATATGGTAATCAATTTCTTAATCTATCTCATGATGAAGAGTCTAATAAGAAACCTCCAATCCTGCCACAAACAACACCAACCCCAACAACCATTCCAACACCACCAATCAACACCGAAGCTCCAGCAATCAATCACTCCATTCATCGCCCTTCAGCTAAGAGTCACGAAATTAGAACAAGATATGTCTGAAGTAAAGAAGATTAATCACTTTCCAGCTATTTTGGCTTCTATTCAATCCCAAGTTCCTCTAGTTGTTGATAAGTATCTAGGAACAAAACTTGATGATGCTCTTCTTAAGACACTTAAAAGACATACTGCAGATTTAGTTGAGAAATACTTTGTGCTGCCTACTCCAGAGTCAAGCAAAAAGCAAGAATCTGAAAAGAGTCCTGAAGAGATTATCAGAATCAAAAGGGAACAAGAAGAGAAGAAACAAGAGCCAACGTATACCATCAAGTCGACTGATAAAGCTGCACTTGAAGAATTTGATCTAAAGAGTGCTCTCTTCAAATCCATGCATAAGAACAAATCTGCCAACAGAAATCCTGCCAACTACAGATTATATCATGCTCTCATGGAAGCATTGATAGAGGATGAAAATGCCATGGACAAGGAAGTTGCAGACACGGTTAAAGACCATAAAAGAAAGCATGATGGTGATGATGATGATGACGATGATGATGAAGGCCCTCCAGCTGGATCAAACCAGGGTAAGTCAACAAAGAAGAGAAGAAAAAGAGAGTCTGAGTCTGCTAAGAAGCCATCCACCACCAAAGAATCCTCCAAGGGTAAAGATCCAAAGGTGGGTTCTAAAACTGGTAAGTCTGCACCAGCAAAGGATCCAGTTGAAGAGCCTACTGATAAGGTGATTATGGATGAACAACCTACTGAGGACATTCCAATTTCTGATGAAGGGCATGTCTCAGATCCGGAGGACACCGATAACGCTCATATGCCAAAGATACCAGATACAACAACATGGTTCAGACCAATACCTAAAGAAGAAAGACCTACTTCTACTAAACCGGAATGGGTCATTCCTCCAATTGACCTACCTGAAGCTGACTATAACTGGGCAAATGCATTTGCCAAAGCACATCAAGATCAAGATGAAAATAAGCTTCATAACAAGATTGATGATATAGGCTCATTCATCAGATGGTATTGTTGAAGGATTGGAAAAGAAGAGCTCAGCAAAGCCGATCTTGAAGGTCCAACATTCATAATGGTGAAAGGTTTTCATGAGAATAACATTTCTCTTTAGTTTCAAATGAAAGAATGTCATAAGCTTCTCACAAATTAGATTGATTTGGTTAATCCTGAGGGTCATCGGTTTGTTCCTGATATTAGCAATCCGTTGCCCTTAGGAGGACCTCCAGGTCATGTGACTATTCAACCACAATTCTTTTTCAACAAAGATCTGAAGTATCTTCTGACAGGAGACAAAGAACGAAACAAAACTTTATCAATATCCAAGCTTAAAGCCGCTCTTTATCAAGACTTTGGACTTGAAGAATTAGTTCCGTCATTATGGATTGAAAGTGAGCGAGAATATGACATCAGTGCAGCTTATGGTATCACACACTAGTGGTTTAGTAGAAAGCAATTATACATCAACAAATACAGTGAGCCCTCAGATCGTGATGCAGTTAGATCCCATATGCGAATTCTCAGTGTTATCAGTATCAAAACTTATGAAAGATACGATTACAACTACTTGAGAGAGATAGTTCTACGCCGAGCTGAATACAACGAGTACAAGATCTCAGAAAAGGATTTCAAAAGTCTTCATCCCAATGACTTTGAAGACTTAAACATCCTTCATATTCAAGGCAAGCTCGACCACCTACCAAAGCAGGACAAGGTTCATTTGCACAACGCAGTCAGTTTATGGACCAGAAACATTGTCATAAGGAAATGTGTAGAAGACTTGTAGCTGGGCATTGAGAGCTATCAAACTAAGCTTAATCTGGAACAACCTAACTGGGATGCATTTGATTTTCCTTTCAAAGAAGATTACACCATTGTCTTCAAACCAAGAGCAGTAATCTACAGAGACAGGGATGATAATAGGAAGATGATGAGAATAAATGAGGTGCACAAGTTTAGCGATGGAACGTTAACGAGAATCAAAGAAAAACTGGATTTCATGGTTAAAGATTTCAAGCTATTCAAGTTTAATAAGGGCATGGAGAATAGGAAATGGACTAAAGACGACAAAAGAAGGAGTGAAGACTTTATCGAGATGATTGAGAGAAGACTAAAGATCAGGAGAATCTTTCGAAGTCTGGAAAGCTTTGTCGGTGGACGACTAAGAGATATTAACTACAGACTGATCAGCAGAACAGAGTGACATCGTCACTCCGACACTAAGGTCAATATTATCTTATTGTGAATAATATATCTTGTACAGTATAAGTATTAAGTAGTATATCTTTTGATGATTATGTGTTGGAATAATCTATGACCCTCAACGATTGAGGGGGAGCATTAATATGTTTCATACACGGCTTGTGAATAATTGGCACATTTTTCTCCTAATTTTTATAACATATTTAAATCAATTGATATCCAAAATGTCAAAGGGTTTAAAATTTTTGATAAAGGGAGAAAATGTGATTAAAATATGTGAATAATAAAAATGTGATTATTAAGACTCGTGTGTATACTCCCCCCAAACGTGCTAAACAATTTCGAATACCGATGCAAATTTTAAGGGGGAGCGTTTTTGAAAAGTAAAAACAATCGAGGTACAAAATGCTTTGATATTTATATCATAAGTACCTTGATTGAATTTTCAATTGGTTTTATAGAGAGGATAACTGTACCAAAAGACTGACCATGCATTTTACTTTATCAGAGATATAAGGTTGGTAAGGTTAGGTACAAGTTCTAATGATCTAGCCATAACCGGAGGGATCTGCCCAGGGACAATCCACTAGTTAGTGTAGAAGTCCTTAGGTATAACATAAAAAAGGAGAAAAAGTGAGAATAAGGGAATATTGTCGACTGAGATGGAGCTAGTACTGGAATAAACCCAACAAGGTTCTATTCATGAAGTCTCGGTAAGCATTGAAGGGGTTGAAGAATGAAAAAGAATTGTAAGGATAAAGGGTGAAAAGAAAGAAGCTCTCCATACACTTAGGCAGAAACTGGGTCAATACATATGCTGTCAGAATCACGATGATGATTGTTGACATTGAAGACTAACATCATGAACCGAGTGATGCAATGCACAACCCTCCCTAGCCACTTAGAATCTCTCAAAAGATTTCTGTTTCATTTTCTCATAGAGACTAAACACGTAATCTATTGACTTTCTCACTCCAAGTTAGTTGATATTGAAAAGGTGGCAGTCAGCTCCAGCCTCCGATCACTAATACCAAAATGCACTATTGAGTCTAGAGCTAAGAGATCATCAATTAATCTCGTTAGGACACATTGCCAATTCTCTTGTCTTTCACACACTATGGAAACAAGACTATCCTAAGAGTCCTACGCATTATCCTTGTGATATTGCCAGAACATCCGAGTGAAATGAAGGTTTTTCACAATGAAGATGGAAATCCTGCTAGAGCCAACATCCAACAAGCTCTTGGTAGGTGACTTGTGCGATTCTACAAGAATCAAACTTATGTCAACTAGAAAGAAACGATGGTGCGATTCTACGTGAATCAAAATTGTTCTAGTATATGAATTGACGGTAATTGAACATTTGACAAACAATCAAAACTCTCGAAGTGTTACAAAATATTTTCATAATTAACACTTAGACTAATTTTTCAAATTAATTTTCTCTTTATTACTAACTGTTTCATTATAGGATAATTTAAAGATGGAGATGGAGATACCCAATACCAGAAATGTCAAGTGAATAACCGAATGCTCATACACGACCTACACTTGTTATGAAGTTATGAAAGATCTCATAAAGGTGCCAAAGCTTTCGCAAACTCTGATATCGTTTATTTCTTCACAAGTGCACAAGATGGCGATCCATTACAAGATGATGTAAGATTATGTTTGGCCAATGATCTCAAGAAAGCTCAAGATCACAATCAAAGACAAGTCAATGATGAATCAAAAGATCACTACCCCCAAATGTACAAGATATCAAATGAAGAATCAAATGTATATGAGCTAAAGACTGAAGTGATTAAGTTTAGTATTTTCAGGGGTGACCTCCCTTAGGGGGAGATTGTTATATATTAGAAAAAGACTCGGTCACCCTGTGTATTTTACTGTTTATTATAGCTCGTAGTTTAATAGTTAATCGTATGATTTTCGGTTTTGAACCAGGTACGAATACCATGTTGTGAGTCCTTTACTGAATAGATCTCTGCAGCCTATTAAGGATGATAGCCAAGATGTATAAATACAGTTGACTATATAGAAACACTAATTATAAATACTATGTGTTAATGCGGAATCTTAACACAAGTACTAAGAAAAACAATGTAGAACTAAATAATAACTTCTATTAATCTACTTTGAATTATTACAGATTACTAACTATTGAGATATGATTTTGCTATGAGATATCTTGAGGTCGTATCTCTAACTATGCCAAGAGGGATCCTTTTATAGACTAAGGATAAACCCTAACAGGCTTACAAAACGCATACATATCTTTTCCTAAAATATCTCATACATATCTCTTAAACGGTACTAACTATTTTCTATACCGTTATCATTAGGCTAACAATATATTGTTATTCAATTTCGTAATGTAATTTTCAATTCTGTAATGTAAATTTCAAATTTGAAATCAAACAACTACTATTCCAACGGATACTATTCGAACTATATGTTTTAAAACGTATCCGTGTTGTATTTTTAAATTCCGTCAAGTTCATGTTTTTTATTTCCATAATTTTTTCGGCTTTTCTTCCGTGTATTTTATTTCCTCATTATTTTAGTTTTAAAATGTTTAATTATAAATGTAATGTTTAAAAAAAAGAACTTTTGTAATATTTTTTTCCCTCCTACTTTGTGCATACAAATTTAAAAAAAAAACAAAAACAAAATAATTTAAAAAAAAAAAAAAAAAAACTGGGCCGGCCCAAAGTGAGAGCCCAAAGTGGGAGCCCAAATGAGCCGGATGTAACCCACTGTCAAAACGACAGTGTTTTACACCGGTAATATATATAATCTAATAAGTATAAGTGATAGATAATAAATAATAATAATAATAATAAGTATAAGTATAAGTATAGATGTAATCAAATCAATTCAATATAATTATGAGTGTTCCTAAGACTAAGTGTTATGGTGACCGCACATGCGACCGCTAACTCAACTTTCTCTCTCCTAAACCACACACAGACCAAACACCCGTAATGGTGACCGCACAGGCGACCGAACACTCTTTTTTTTAAATCAAAATTTTATTTAATAATTAAAATAACAGTACATTAATAATTCAAATACATTTAAAAAACATTACAATAAAAACTTTAAACTTAAACTAAAATTAATTATTGATACCGATAAATGAAGACATCTCAATTTGTGTCTAAACAGGACAATTTTTCAGAATTCTTCAACACGGCTCCAATGTAAAGACATGGCCGTACTGCGTTTCATATTCCGCTAACGCGTTTTGAAACACGACGAGGTCGCTTGACCCGTTCTCGTCCATCTGTTTGACTCTTTCGTAAACAGCGGTAAATGCAACAATTTCAGGACGAAGTGATTTTTTCCATTTGAGGGCGATGGCATCGTATCGTCGGATCTTCCCCCCATTTCGTTCTCAAAGCAAGCAAGAACCTCTGACCAAAACCCCTTTATTGTGTTTGCTCTGTTTTCCGACACGTCGCACCAAACTTTACACAACGCGATCTCTTCCGTTGTTGTCCATGGTTGTGACGATGCCTTTCGGGATTTGGAAGACATTGTTTTGGTTAGTATATAAATTGATGGTTGTAGAAGAAAATGTATGAAAATTGAGAAGAAAATTTGAAGTTTTATAGTTAATAAATGTGGGTAATTTTTTTTGTATAAAATGAATAAAGGTGATTTAATGTAGCAACGACTAATTTTTTTGTTTTGTTCCTTTGATTTATTCGGTTTTGAAACCGACCGAAAGAATTGAATGGTTGGGAGGACGCATTTCATTTTGTTGGTGTGCCATGGCATTGAACGCGTCCGGTCGTGTCCACATAGGACGACTGACCGAACAAACCAAGACCATAACGTTCAGCTTAATGGTACTCAAAGTTTTGACCGTTTTATTTGTTAATATTAATGAATATACTAATTCTTGAGCTTATATATATGTCTTCTCTCTACCAACACACACAAACACAAGTAAAATTATTGTAGCTATCCATCAAAATCTCTACACTCAAGTTGGTCAAGGGTGAGAAACTAGTCGTGTTCAAGTGTTCTCTACAACATGTCAACATCCACTACAGCTTTTGGTATGTTGTACACGTTTTATTTTATCTATCTATGTGGTTATTATCGTATTTTAAGATCTTATGGCGTAATAGTTTAATGAATACATATAATTGCTTAGAATATGTGCATATCATCCTTCCCATTTCAATAGTAACTATCCGATCGCCATTGATTATTTCATCGAGAAATAATGTGCACAATACACAAAGTAAAGGGGTCCAAAACATCCACCAATAACGAATTGATCAACTGTTAGGGTTTCATTTTGAATCCATGGACCACCACAGGGACTACGACAACTACTACGACCACCATCAGTCATCATGGTCATACGACAACTACGGCCCTCCGCCGCCGTACCACGACGGCGGCTACGGTGGTCATTACAATCACCGTGATAGATACCAAAACCATCACCAGGACAGTTATAATAATGAACCATATGAGCCTGCTAATGAATCCTTTGGTTATTCTAATGGACCTGGCCGAAAACGTCCGTTTTCGCAGCCTGGTTACGCGCCTAATGGTATATACTTTTGTTTTTTTCATTAATTGTAATTTATGTATTATTAAATTCGCTCATTTTGTTCACGTACGTTACTGAACTTATATGACATTTGGAGGTCAATGAACTTATAAAAATACACGTAAATATCACTAAACTTGTAAAAACACGACATTTATGTTAGTTAACTTATCAAAAGATATACGTCAAGTCACTTTCATTAACACTAAAATTATAGAACAATATGCTTCCTATAAGTTCAGTACCTTAGGCGCACCTTTTTAGAAAGTTTAGTTACATCTTTGGTTATTAACCCATTTTTATATTTATGAGATGTAAGTTACTGATTTTATGAGATAATAGAGTAGTAGGTTTCGTTTTTGTGTTTGATGTGGATTGGGAGTGTTTGGCATTCTGTTTTACAAGTGAATTATCTGATTATTGTGATAGGTTTTGTTTTCGTGTTTATTTATGGTTAAATAATGAGTTTTGGATAATGAGTTAGCAATGAAACTGGTTCTCAGTATTTTTGGTGTCGTTAGACGTGAATTGTTGAATAATCGTAAGTTATTGTGTTTCAATACGATATTTGAGCAGTTTTGAGGGGATGACTGATTATTTTTAAGTGAAATGAGTTGTTTTTTAATAAGCAGCATGGAAATGCTTATTTCAAACTGCTAACGTCATGAAGCAATTAGGAAATAAGCAATCCTAAACATTTCATAATACAGTTAAACAACACAGGGATACCTGAACACTATATTTCGTTGCAGCATATGGATTATCTGATTATTCGTGTTTCAGTTTATGAATGGACATAGATGAATTGCTTAGGGTTTCATTCTCAGTTGATTCGGTTTATGTTGACAACTGTCTACGTTAATCGGCAGGATGTACTCTTTGGAAGGCTTACTGAACTTTTTTTTTTGTTTTTGTTTCAGAATACTCTGATAGTGACGGTTGTGTGAAGCTTTATGTTAGTTGTGTTCCAAGAGAAGTCACCACGGACGAGGTACGCTGTTTACAGCTAATTTCATAATCCGATTTAGCAGTTTGATGATAGTTAGTTGCATGGTGATATGACTCATGATATCATTCTTAGACTACCATCTAATATAGTCTTACAAAGATATTCGACGATCAATCCAGCTTGTATTAGTCATCAAGTTTCCACTTCACATACTTTATCAAGTTATAAACGTAAAACACGTTTGTTTCCACAGTTTCAGTTTGTTACTTTCAGTTACATTCATCTTCATGAATTTTGTGTATCTTAGTGATATGCATCCTTAATTTGAACAATGTATAAGCTTTTCTTATACTGCACTTTTATTGCATGCAATAGTAATTTTTCCTTTTATATAAATGCTATCATTGTCAAAGTTGATGGATTCCATCGTTATCAGCATCTTACATGTCTTCATTACCACCATGTTATAGTAAATAATATTTATTTGCATTATCGTAATTTTTCTTTTGTTCATATCAGATCCATTCCGTATTTGGTAAACATGGAGAAATCACCGAAATTATTCATTTCAAGAATTTAAGAAATCTCCAAACACGAGGTAAAGTAGGCTTGTAACTGCACCTTTCAAATAGTCTCTGGTTTTCACAAATCATACTAAATTCCTCTCTTAGATATTAGTAGATTGTTCTCACCCACTTTTTTTTTTAAATGCGAAGATAATATATTAATCACAAAAGAGCGTAAAGCTTTACAAAAATTCTACCACTCTAGACCAAGGATAGACCCTTGATCCAAAGTCCAAACACCTATACTAGATTCCATACTAACAAATCTGTACAATTCATATTAGGAACTAACTTTCAATCTCGTACAATTTTTCAATCTCGTACAATTCAGACTAATCTTCACATTTTCACCTTTAGCAGTGACTACATTTCCCATATCAATGTATACTCCTTTTAACAGTAAGAAATATACACATACAGGCCTCATCAGGCTGCTAGAAAGATCATCACAAAGGCTACATTTCCCAACCAAGTATGCCTCACAACTAGCTAGAATGTAGCAACTCCAGACCTCACAGACTAAACCAGAGGAGACAAACAAGGCTAGGCATCATCATCTGTCATGACCTTTGTTACCTTATACACCAGACTACATGTCCCACCAGAATCAACAATCAAGAATAGTATGCAGACACTCCAAACCTCACACACTAATCTTAATAAACTGTATGGGCAGGCATCATCCGGTGTATATAGCCCAACCAACATTCTACATAATAGAACCTTCACTTCATATTGACATCCCTCTCTGCACATTCATAGTAACATTCCATTCTGTGGCCACAACATAAACTTGCAGAGATGATTTGACCTTTAAACTCATCAATTCAAGTCTAATATTCTCCATAATCACCTCTTGCCAAATATAGTAAATCGCCGCAGCCTCAAGAATCAATCTCCTTAACATACTTCTAATTGCATTGGACTTGCTCAGGGTAGTCATAGTGTCAATAATTCCTCCCCAGCATAGAAATTAAATGAATTTTCATACCAGACCTTCCTTGAATATTCACATTGGAAAAACAGATGGCCATGGGAATCAGGACATAACTTGCACAAAGGACATTTAAGATCAGCAGTAGGATTCCATACTAGCATCCTATCCTGAGTAAGCAATCTCCCTTGAAAAGCAAGCCACAATACAAATGTGTGACTAGGCACACATTGAAAAAACCATACCACAGAGCACCAAGGAACTGTGATAATTGCTCAATCCAATCATACCATACTTGTTTAATGACTTAACTGCTTTAGCCTCTCATTATTACATTTCCAAACTGCATAATCTTTTTCACTGGCCTGTAAAGAAGGAACTTGTATACTCTGAAGAACAGGAAATAGAATTACCCATTCATTTGGCCACTTCCATCTACCATTTCCACCATATCAGCAACTGTAGCTTTATCAGATAATCTAGCATCATATATGGCTCTCTCGGAAATGAACTGGCATAAAGGACCAAATTCACTTCAATGATCATACCACATTGAAACTTGTTCCTTATTGCCAATGATCACCCACAAGTTATGAAGCCCACTTGTACAATTGATGAATTAAGTACTCAAGCGACTGACCATTTATCTCAATTTATTGGATCTTTTGAGAAATCTTACGTAAAAATGAAAGTTTTCAATCTATGGTCACGTCTTGTGCTAGTACAAACTAAAAGTAATGATACAGATTTTCTTCTTCTTGATGCATGAATAGTCTCATTATAACATTTGAAAATCACAATGTGGGATATGACTGGCTGAATTGACATCAATATCTGTATCTGCAGAGGGCTGTTTTGTTAAATTTGCAAATATTGAGGATGCTGACCGAGCCATACAAGCATTACATCACCAGTATACTTTTCCTGGGGTAATTTTAACCATGCTGGAGATTTGGATTAAGCCTTTGCTTTGATTAGTAGCTATGAAATCCTCATATGATCTTGTTTCTGTTGTTCCAGGGAATACATCCTATTGAAGTTAGGTATGCATTGAAAAAACAAGTGCGCCCACTACGTAAGCTACTTTTAATGATTTTTGTTTTCTTTTTTAAAAATACTTGTAAACATCTGAATTGACCATCTTGTCAACCTGTTTTAGAACCTAATTCACTTGAAGTTAAAGACATTAATTTTCATAAACCGTCTCTTTGCAGGTCCCCCATGGCTCACTCATATACAAAAACAAGTACAGCAACAACTACAACCACAACCACAACCACTTATGAACAAAGTTTTTGTTGATTTCATGAACAGGCATGCATCAAAAGCGGAAATTGCAGATGTATGCTCCACACTAGAAGTTTTACTTATTTATATGGCCAAATATGTTTTATTCTCTTTTCTTAGCATCATGCTTTACCGCTCCTTCGCATTTAGCATCCACGATATAATTACATTCACAGTGCTTGATTGTCTAAGCAATTTCATGATATCTGATGATAAAACAGACTTAATTGTTACTATTTATAGCTTGTTAGGAACGCCTCAATGGTCACTATCAGGTTCATTAAGTAATTGTATATTGTCTGTTGAATGTATTCGTACATTTAAAAATTTAAATGGATAAAACTGGATTTTTTATGTTTTCTTATGTGCGTGAATATGTGTCACATGTCATTAAAGAACACACCTTTCTGTTGATAGCAGTCTGTCCTAATGTTACTCTCTGTTATATCCAGGAATGTAACCCTGACCACCCTTTATGGTTTTATCTGCTTTTGATTTGAATATATTATATTGTAATATTCAGCTATTTTCCCCTTATGGATATGTTGAAGATGTATTCCTAATCTTTGATGAACAGAAGCAGAGCCGCGGTTAGTCATTTGCAACAAATCCGATTACTGTATACTCATATATTCATCGACATCAATCAGTGATTTTATGTTATGTTTTCTGATTGTTAATGCTGTTTTTAGGCTCGGGATTCATCACTTTCACTGATAGAGCTATGGCAGCTGCTGCAGTTAATGCTCTGGATGGAAATTTCATAATGGAAGTATGGCCTACATTATGATTCACTAGTGCTAGTAGCTCTCTATTTCTACTTCCGGTGGTACTTGCCATTTTTACTATATTTTTTTTATTAAATTTAGGGTTGCGTTCATCCGTTGCTTGTCCGGTTTGCTGCACCAAGGAAGCCAAAATTTGCTGAAAACAGGTTTCTGCAGCTTTTCTATACAGAAGTTTTCTTAAATTAACCAGAGTTAAATTGTATATATTGTTAGATTAATATATCGTAAGTTTTTGTTACCGCAGGTTTGCACCATACTATAGTGATCCAGTGGGTCAAACCTCACACATGGTTAGTCCTTGATTATACACATCAACTGATTACCCCACACTTATTTCATTTGTTCTCTTTAAACAATGGAAAATAAAACGTTAAGCAGTTTCTTTTTGAATCCTTTTAGTCTTCACAAACTGGAAGCAGGGCTCCATCAGTTTCTAGCAATTGTTCTGATATGGAAGATCTGCCTGAATGTGATTGGAGTGAGCAGATATGTCCTGATGGCAATGCATACTACTATAATTGTGTTACATTCGAAAGCCTGGTAATCAATTTTTGTAATTGATCTGTTTTTTTCGTTTTAATTACTTTTATAAGCCTCCTAAGAGTACTTATTTGTATTATCAAACTCTGTCTGTCAGTGGGAGAAACCAGAGGAATACAGTTATTATGAGCAACAACTTGAAAACTGCAATTATCAGTAGAATTCGCCATGGCAGCATGCCTCATGATTAACTATGCTTCTCTAGCTCATTACTTCGACAGCTTGAACCTGAGACATTATGGTTAGTTTGAATGTTCCAAAAGATTTATGTTACCATTGAGTTTTGATGTCAAGCTTGTTGTAAGTCAACTTCTAGCTGATTTGGTCATTTGGATTTAGTATATCTTTTAAAATAAAATATTGCCACAATATTCACCAGTTAATGATTACTGTCCTCTTTTGAAATTCATCAAGAAAATTTGATACTCGTACTTTAATATGTATGACAAATAAAACCCGCTTCACAACATTTTGCTGAACCAAAAAGGAGTTACTTCAGGACCTATCATTAGCAAGCTTGATGTTGTAAATCAACCATACTTCAGTAAGGTGGTAATTTGGTCAATTTGTATATGATGAAGTTAAGGTTGTGTAAAAGCTGTTTTTGGCCTTGATTTATTAATAGAAAATGAGTCCTCTTTGGGAACAGATAGAGTATTTGTGATGTACTAGTTGTATTCGTTTTGAATCAACAACATGATCCATATTAATATATGGGTTTAATTTTCATATGTCAGTCTGGACCATCTGAAAAACTTCTAAGACTCATTTATCACTAGAAGTTTGTCGCGTCAAAAGATGTAGAAAAGTAGAACATTAACGCATATATAGAACCGATCTGCAGCTATGTATCACTTGCATCACACTCTCGCATCTCAAACTGATGGTTTAGGATGAAGGATAAAATGATAAAGTGGGACTTGTTTCTTGCATCCAGTTTTTAAATATATGTACGCTGTTAGCTCTTCTTGGTAGTGATGTTACACCTTTGTAAGATGATTACCAGCTTTAGCAAGAACCATTGACACTCGTTCGTTAAACACTATATTTATCTTATACCTACGACTCGTTCATTATCTATAATTAACATGTTGCGTTTGTTTCAGGTTTTGCTGTCGATTGATGAACAACATCATGTTATTATTGTATCTGGGAGATGACATTAGTCCCGCCCTTTGTAACCAGTCCTTTAGCGTATCATTGTGAAGCAACAGTCTCTCTTTTGTTGGGTGAGCTAATATTATACAGAGTTCTAATGCATCACATATGTTTTCTATTGGATTTGATCATGATTTAGGTGGTGTTCGATTGATAGGTATGGGGTTCATAATTAAGATAGAAACTCACAATTTTAGACCTGTCCCAAATCCACCAAAGAGGTGTGTATAGAAAACCCATTCCAGTCTGCTATCCAATCCATACCCCTAATGATTTTTTTATCTCAAACCAGACGTTACGTTAGCTAAAAGAAAAGATAGTAGTCTAGGATAATATTGTCGATACAAATTTAGTATGTTTAAGAACAAACTAGTAGCATGTTTAATGAGAAATGTGATTTAGGTACATTAATTTAATTGAAGAAAGAATATGGTTGGTTTTGCACATGCATTTGACTTGACTAAATTGAGGGTGATTGGACATTCATTGACTGGAAAATAAATCTGATAGGCCAAATCACAAGTAAAAGATATTTTGCATTGTGCTTTTTTAGTGGGTACCCCTGTTGGTACCCTGACCCATTAAATAGTGTTAAAAGGTACAAAAGATTTCTTTTGTATCCTCTTTTTACAGTGCAACGCAGTTTTTTATCAGTTTATGTTTCGTAATTTTTGACAGTTTTATACTTTTGACATGTTAAACTTTATATTTTTCGTTCTGTTTTTTCCGTGTCACAGTTTTATAACATATACAAAATTATAAAAATACAAAAAAAATAAAATAC